>JAOUZG010019144.1:1053681-1087649 GCA_026289955.1 Argiope argentata
ATATATATATATATATATATATATATATATATCAAATTTTCAGTCGTTAATAAAATATTTTCTAGTCAACAAATCATGTTCAAGTAAATTTTTTAATGGATGAAATTTGATTTGTATACAGTTTTTTTTTTCGAATATTAATTCGTCGGTTTTTATTAAGTAATTAAAAACTAACTTCCTCGCCTTTATAATAGTTCTTTATAGTAATTGCAATTGTTAGGTCGGGATAGCCTGATTGGATAGATTATCCCTTTTGCTGCGAGTTCGAACCTGGTAACAAAGTTCTCCATGTCGAGAGTTATGCCATTGGGGCAACTGAGTTAAAGGTGACTGTACATCGGACGGTCATAAGTCCATAGGCACTGAAGTTAATGCATCCCTCTTTCCGTTGTTAAGTGGAACACGAGAACAACTATTGTAATTATTTAATAAAAAGTAAATAAAATAAACAACTTCCTAATGTTTTCGTAATATCCAAAGTAAGAATTGATTTTTTAAAAATTATTTTTTATATTTCTTGTTATATCTCCTATTAAAAACAAAAAATATATCCGTTAACAACCAAAGTATTTAGAAAATTGGAAGAAATATAACATTACTTATTGTTTAAAAGGACGCGAAATGATTAAATTAGTTAAAAACACTCCCATTTTTTTTTAGTTTACATGTGTATCAAACATTTTTTTATCAAGAAACATTTTTTTAATAAATTAAGTAACTTTTATCTTAAGTATTAAAAAAACTAATTCATTTTTTTAATTTATTTTAAAACTACGAGCGTATAATAAATAAAATGAAAATTTTAATTATGAGTATAAACGCAATAATAAAATCTCTTGTTTTGTAAAAATATCAACTTCGCAAAAACAGTAGTGGAAGGTAAAAAATTGAATTAAAACAGTATTAAAGCAATTTTAAAAATAAAACTTTATTAATACAGTTATAAAAAAAACTAATTTCCCCAAAAATAAAAAATAAAATGGTTTGTTTAAAGATTTTTTTTCGAAATTGAAATACATTTAATTTATTCCTTTATTTATTACTAGCCGCCTTTGGCGACCAGCCGCTTCGATAATATTAATTCCGGCTAAAGGGTTCAATCAATTTTCTTTTTATAACTTCGTCTTATAATAATTTTTTCAGCAAAACATTTTTAAGCTTCAAATTTCGATAGTCATATAATTCACTTATACTATTATGTAGGCCTTAAGCAGTTCTGATCTTTAACCTCCACATCTCTCTCTGATTTTCTATTCAGTGTACGTAAAATTTAGTTTTAAATTAAAGTAGAAATGATGAAACTTCAATTAATATGAAGACCTCTTTATATTAAGCATCTCTTTCGATAAAACTAAGCATGCCTTTAAATAAAACTAAGAACCGAAAGCAGAGTAGTTCAACAATGAAGTTTTATGTTCACTACAGAAATTGAAACGCTATAATTTTTTTTATAATTTATAATATCTCAAGTAATTATTCAGCAAACATTTCACAGATTTAATGAAACATTCAGTTTTTAATTTTATTTTTGGATGTATATAAATGATCTCAATATTTTTTTGGTTTATAAATATATTTTTAAATATTATGGTTTAAATTCCTTTGGTCTTACAGATTCATATTCTGTAAAATATTCTTAATATTTCAACTTCTAAATAAAAAATAAGCATTTCTATCTTCTGCAATCAGATCTAGCAGATTTACTCAGCTCTGAATATTGTAAGTTTATAACAATCATCCTTTTCATAATCGAGGACAATTATTCTAGAGAAACCTTGATTGGCTTCTTTGAGATCTTGATAAAGTGATCAAAAATCACCATTTTTTTATCGAATAGTTATATTGAAATTTTCATAGATCAATCAGCTGTCATGATTGATTTAGTTGATTGGAGGGCCCCTTTTTTATTTTAAGGACTTATTGTCTCTTGAATATTTTGTTAAATATGTTTCACTGAGCAGCTGATATATGTAAACATTTAAAAGTCGTAATTCATCAGCATTTTCAGCAAATTTCGCTTATTTTTTGATTAATTAAAATTTTAATTAAAAATTCAAAAAAGAGCTCCTAGTTGCACATTCCCGGCACCCAAGGTATGCCTATACCAAATTTGGTAACTGTAGGTCGAATGGTCTGGCCTATACAGCGCCAACACAAACACACAAACACACACATTGTTCTTTATTATAAGTAATAATTACTGAATTAATTAATTTATTTATTATTAAACATATTTTTGCTGAATTCGCCATTTTTTTATTTTAACTCAAAATTATTTGTTATAAGTTTTTTTTAAAAAAAAATTATCACAATTAAATGTCGACACTTCAGGTAATTTTTCCTCAAAATGTTATTTAATATTTTAAAAGTAGGCCTTTAAAATACATTCTCCCATAATCTAAATTAAATTTGAAACAAATTTATTATTAGCTTTAGATTATAAAACCATTTAGAATACTAAGTCAAAGTCATTTTCCTCTATCATAAGAAAATAAGTCGAGAAAAATCCAACATCAATATGTAAATTTTGATTAAAATAATTAACGAAAGTTTAACGTAAATTAAAAATGAAATTTAAAAAAGTGTAACAGTGAAAGCCTGTTTGTCAGAACTTTGCTGTATAACTTTTAATTATAAGAAAGAAATTTGCAAAAAATAGAAAAATATATGTTCTAGCAGTTTCAAAGGGATTTGATAAGTTGAAAATGCCACAATATAAAATAAATTTAATGAGATTTATAAGGTATTCACAAGCAAAGATATTTATTTAGAATCTTTTCTTGCTTGTGCTGGAATTAGATTTGAGAAGAATTTTTGAATTGCAATTAGGTTATGTTGCTTCAATTCGGTTGTCGTAAAGAACATGCGTTTCCTCAAAATTATGGGTGTAACCTTTTTAATAAAAATGTGAAGTTTCTCTGATTTGAATTTTGATTTAATAAAAAGGAAAAAAAATCCTTTCTTTCATATATATGATATTATGAAATGCAAATTGGTCTTCAAAATGTTACCTTTCATGCCTAGGTCTATATTAATTGTTATAACTTGGTTTTCATCATGTTTTGTAAGCAAAGAAGAATTTTTTAAAAGACCGCAGAAAGTATTAAGTTTAGCTTAAAAGTAATAAAATAAAACACATTTAAAGATTAGAAAGCAAAGAAATACAGATATAAAAAAGATTTTTTCAGAAAACATTGAATAAATAATTTTAATATTTCTATTTAATAGAATTTTGATCCATACATATTGTTTAATATTAATGCAAGTTCCGATGGAAATCTTTACCTAAATAGTTCTTCAATATCATGAAAGACTTACTTACTTAAAATACTTTAATCTTTCTTAGAAAATAAAATTTTATTAATTTTTGATTAAAAAAACATTTATTACATTGCATATCAATCATTAAAAAAATCGGCAACACATTCCGCTGTTTGTCAATCTAACATAATGTATCAGAATTATATCCCGTTGAATATAATTTGGCTTAATCCCAAATTAGACATTAAAATTTGCATAGTATGTTCATCATTCATATCAATTCGCAAGAATTTAGCAGTCATCCTTTGTAACATTTAAAGATTGCAGATAAAATTTCAGTTTTAAGCATCCATAGTCAAAGATGGGAAACTTCTTAGGTTTCGTATCTTAACCAAATCCCCTGATTCTTTCTGGTTATTTTGCTGCGTTTTCATTTTAAGTTGAATATTATTTTATTTGTTGGATGCAAAATGGATTCAACATTTCAAATTTATTATTTTTTTTTAGAAATTGTGAATAATTAACTAACCTTGAAAAGCCTTATTTAAGTACTTACTTTTAATTTTCTAGGTCCCCTGTCAAAGGTTCCATATTTATGAAAAGATCAATTTATAAGAAATCTGGGAATTACGTTTGCAACAATGTGAAAATAAAAAACGGACTGGAAGAAAACAAATTTCGATTTATGAAGAGCGAAAATTAAAGTTTATGAATAAAATTAAAAATATATAATTTAAGAGTCGCAGTACTTAATATGAAATATAGAGTAAATGCTACTAATGACAAGAAATAAAGGGGATTAGTAAGAATTAACTTCCTATATTTATACATATATAGTCCAGTACATTGAAGGATGTGAAACAGAATTTTTTTGTCATTAGAAACCACGAAACACAGACAACAAACAAAGCTGCGGACCATAGAAAAAAAATACACTTATAGAAACTCACAATATAATTACCAGAAAACCGGATAAGCTCTTAGAATCAAATTAGATAAATCCTTCAGCGATCAGTATTACAATTAATTTATTCTACAAACTTGAACTCTATCTCTTTGATATAGGTAGAATATAGTT
Source organism: Argiope argentata (assembly GCA_026289955.1). Classification (NCBI taxonomy): domain Eukaryota; kingdom Metazoa; phylum Arthropoda; class Arachnida; order Araneae; family Araneidae; genus Argiope; species Argiope argentata. The sequence continues at coordinate 1,058,021 of JAOUZG010019144.1, forward strand.
TTCTAGAAAAATCTGACTATCTAGGGCTTGAATATTCCACTAGTCATGGACATTGGAAAATCTAAAACAATATTGTTTGCTATGTGAAACATTAAATACAGAAAGAAAAATATAGCCGAGGTTTGAAAAAAGAACAACATTTATGTTGTTGCTGTGACTAATGGCACTTGCCGTGGACATGCCTCCGCTGATACGATAAGTCAAGCCTAAGAAATGCGTCTCTTTGTTTCACACGTAGCGCCATCTAGGGCAAAGAGTACGACTTAGCTACTCACACGTCACATCCCTTTTTAGGGGGCGGACTTCATTTATGCAAATTCATTCATTCATCTCAGATCGTAATTTAGACCTGGAACAAAGAACGACCACCCCTGACCCAGTACCCCCAGTGGCATTGCTATTGAGGAGTTTTCGACCACGAACAGACTGAACGAGCGCCAATCGCCATACACTCGGGGAATCTTTTGGCCGATGAGTTTCGAACCCATAGCCTAAGGAGAACGAGTATAACGCTCTACCAACCAGGTCATCCCGGCCCATACATTATTAATAGAAAGTGACAATACAGGAGATAGAAAACACAATAAAACCCCATAGAACGAACCTAGATAATACATTTGGTGATCAACATACAAAGTATTTATTCAACTGACTGATTGGAGTTCGTTTACTTTGATATATGTTCTCTCGCAGGCAATGGTATTTTTAAAAAAAATCTGTGGACCTCAAGTCTGAATAAAGATATGACATATGGCAAAAATATTTCAGTGTTTTTGAGGAAAGTCTAAGAATTTGTTATCAACTGATTTTTTTAATGAGAAATCAGGTAGTTATATACAGGGTGCTCATTAATTATTCTCGGGATTTCCTTACCTCTTTACTTTCGAGTAAAAAATATTACGCAAAAACCGATTACGTATTCGTAAATTACAGCTCAAAGCATTTTACGTGACAACAATGCGATCTTGGCGCATTTGCAGTCTGGGTAATTGTGACGTCATAAATAAAAATGGCAACCGCGCAAGAAAAAGCTATGTGTGTATTGTGGTTTTCCAAAACTAAATCAGTCATAACTACTCAACATCACATCAGGATTACGTAGAAGAAAGATCATCCTTTGGATAATTCTATCAGACGCTGGTTAACACAATTACAAGTAACAGGTGGCGTTCTAAACCGAAATGGAGCGGGACAACCGAGCACTTCGCAGGAAAATGCTGATCGCATTCAAGAAACGTTTAATCGTAGTTCACGAAAATCAACGAGATAATCATCTGTGCAGTTACATATGAAACAAATCTGGAACAATATGGAACGACAAATATCGACAATATGGAACGTTCTCCATAACCGCCTTCAACTGAATGCCTACAAAGTGCAAATTGTGCAAGCTTTAATATAAGCTTTTGGTGCACTTTAATATAAATAATAAAGTTCTTTGATATGTAATTTATGAATACGTAATCAGTTTTTGCGAAATATTTTTATTCGAAAGTTATGAGATACGAAAACCCCAACAATAATTAATGAACACCCTGTATATTAGCACCAAAGATAACCTACATTTTAAAGCATATCAGATTATGTATACTATAGAGTAATGAGTTTAAATTCCATTTTATTAGACAAGTTCTTGCACCCAATGAGAAGAACAAATGCAATTTTTAATTTGACACGTCTTGGTTGAGATAACACCAAGATATAAAAATGATTTTTTTAAAAAAATAACCACATTCTTTATTCCTCGTGAATTAGAAAGTCACGAAAGGTGGATAAATTAAAATATCAATAATATTGTAACATCTGAAATCTTTTTAAAAAAATGTTCCCATCAGGTATATTCATAGCATTAAAAATATTAATACATTGTGACGTTCCTACATTCTTCTTACTATTAATGTAAAGTAAATAAATAAATTGATCTAAAAAACTCGTTATTATCTCATTTTTAAAGCAAGGATCTTTTATGTTGCATAAAAATGCCATACAAATATGTTTGTATAAAATATTTTCACTTAAGATGCATCGATAAATACAATTGACAACGTCTTTTATTTAAATTATCCAAGTTTAATTTTTCAAAAGTTAATTGCTTGAACTACTTTTCCGACCACTAAACAAAGTCTGCACCATGGAATGCTTCAAATAATTTCTAAGCGAGATCTTTCAAATTCAATTGTGCAAGTAAATTTCTGTATTAAAAAAAACAACTTCGAGGAAAAGATTTAACGCCCTGATCAACGAAGACAAAAGCAGTTTCCACAAGGCTTCGAGAACTGTTTAAGAAGTTTTTTTATGTCCCGAGTACTTAAAATATTGAATAGATTTGAAGCAAATTGCTTTCAGTAAATATCCCACGGGAACCTAAATTGATGAATAAAAAAGTAGTTTTTAAGAGAATTTCTCACAGAAACTTCTTTAAAAACCCTTTCTCTATGTTGATCACTGTGAAATAAATGTTTGAGAGATCATTTTAAAGTTTTCCTTATTTAATAAATTAGTTAAATAAGTAATTAAATCTTTTATTTAAATCTGGCAATTTTAAAAATTACGACAAAATCAATAAACAGAAACTCAATCTGGTTCAAATGAGATTTTAATTGAATTGATATAAAATTTTGAGGAACATGTGATCAACTAAACATTATTTTTTCAAATGAAACCGAATCCTTATTATTTGTATTGGACCAAAATTGAAAATTTCGTATGCAAATTGAAAGATCAAAAATATTTTTCGCCTTAAGCAGGCAACGTCCATTTATCTTTTTGAATAAAATTGATAAGACTGTTGTCTTAGTATATAGGTATACTTTTTGGTGTTTTTATTGTTTGTTTCTTTTTTTATATATAATTTTGTGAACTCGAATTCTAATACGTATATGTTTTTTGGTCTATTACATTTTTTAAAATGACAAAACCACTATGTTGTTTTTTTGAAGCGTACCCTTTGCTCAAAACGATATAAATCCACTGATTTCCCAGTTTGTTGAAAAATTAATACGTTCCAATTCTCATATTATAATTTCTTTGCCATCATTTTATATTGAATCATGGCATATTTACAAATCGTTCTTAAAATTAAGCTTTATTTGCATTCTTAATTTTTGATTATATATTTATTCCCCTTTCTTATGCATATATTTTTAATTTGCTTTTATTTCCTACATGGCATGTTTTGTACTTTTTTCCCCTTTCCTGCGATTTCGTTTCGACATTTTTGTATCGTTCACTTTTTATATTTTTAATTTTTAGTATTTGGTTTAGGATTTTATTTTGTGCATATAATATATATTGTTTTGCCGAATTCCTTTATTGAATCCTCTTTTAAAAGAAAAAAAAGTATCATTCAATGTAATAATAAAAGTCTGAGAATAACTTTCGCAGATGGATATATTTGTAGATAATTGCATGTCTAAAATGATCCATGTTTTGTTGTCACGTGTTTTCTGAGTGTTAACAAAGAACTTTTTTTCATCAAAGAAGCAGTTTTTGAAAGACGGAACCTTTTGAGACAGATGTCTCAAAATATATTTTCACAATAGTTTGCACAATAGATTCAATGGAATGAATTCAAGTAAATAACGTTATCTCTTTAACAGTATCATTTGCTTTTTTACATATACACTGCATAAAGCCGGGAGATATTCCAGTCTAACTATTACACATCACAATGGAAACCAGGAATTTTATAGCATAAGAATGCAATGATAATTCCAGGGCATTTAAAAAATCGACATTTAGTTTTTAATTTTAATCATTGGTAATATATTTTATTGATTTAAGAAAAAAAAATTTAAAAAAAATAGTAGTGGTTTGTTTGTTAGATTTAATCAAGAAACCATTGGATAAGCAATTAAATGCCTAGATATTAGATCAGTTGTAGTTAACGTATGAAAAATTCAAAGAAAATTATATATGAAGGAAATCTTTCATGTTATTTTTAACAAAACAACACAATATTTTATAATAAATAGATTCTCTTCAGTAGAGATTTCAGTATTAGTCTTAAGTGAAATGAAAAAAATATTAGATAAAATACGACATAACTCATAAGAGTTCCTTAAATACTATCCACGTGTTTAATTTTTTAAAGTAGCCAGAAATTGATAAAATTTGATTAGAAAAAGAAGCTCTTCGTAGGTATTTTATTTTAGTCATAGCTACATTTGGAAAAATAATACTAAATATTTTTTCAATTATCTGCAATGTCGAACGTCTAACACTCATTAAGTTTTACATGAATAAGAGCAAGAAAACAATGCCTTCCTTAACTTTTCAGTGGATATTCTAAATCTGGTTCTATTGATGCTTGCGATTTAGTTCAATTTGAGATGAAATACATTATAATTAAAATCATTATGTGATCTTAAATCTAAGATAAATATACAAATCTATCTTTTGTTTTTTATCACATAATCTAAAATCTATTTCAGCTTAGTAGATAAAATTTAATATGTGCTATTTACATCAAATTTGTAGATTGTTGTTACATTTTGAACGCAATTTATTTACAAAAAAATATCGCCAAATTATCGGTGTAAAATGGAACATGATATCTGTTCAAAAATTGAGAGCTATATAAATGCAATGTAGAATATAATTTTTACATCCAAAGAGTTGATTCTTGTAAAATTTTTGATTAAAGCTTTAAACGATTCACTATTTTTCTTCTAAGGCACTTTTATTCTGGTGGAGAAGATACCTCTTTAAATTGTCTTCGTTTTAAGGTGAGCAGTGACATTTAAAATGAATTTTTGAAATTTTCACCTTAGCAATTTGTAATTTTACTGGCATAATTTTAACACACATAATTTTAAAGCATTATATTTATTTATTTATGTGTTAGGGGGTAATATAATATAATATTAGCTATAACTAAAGTTAATAAAAATTGTTTCAGGCGTTCCAAATTTGTTCGAAAGCGCCCTAATTTTTATTACCTATCACTCTATTCTTTTTGTGAAACAAAATTTGGGATTAATCTTGAGGTTTAATTTTAAATATCAAAATTAACCAATATAACCATTCATAACTACCGATTTCTTAAAAAATGTGTAAGTAATTTTCAATTATTACATTGGTTAATTTTGATATTTCGTACTCAAACTTCAAGATTAATTTCCAACTTTGGTTTCACAAAAAAATTAAATTAAATAATAATAAAAATTGGGGCACTTTCGATCAAATTTGGAGCGCCTGGAACATTTTTCATTAACGTTATTTATAGCTAATATTATATTAACCTTCTAACTCATAAATAAATCAATATAATGCTTTAAAATTTTGTGTGTCATCTCCTATGCTCTTAATGCCTGTAAAATTTCAAATTGCTAAGGTGAAAATCGCAAAAAGTCATTTTAAAGGTCCCTGGTTGCCTTAATATTACTTTAGAGAAACTCATAAGAGATTCAGGAATCAATATCATAGGCAATATACTCTCAGAATAAATACAGATTTTGGCCTATGGGAAATGTTGACATCTTTTCAAGAACAGTTTCTACATTGAAAGATGCATTTCTTTCCTTAGAACATGCTTAATGAACTTCGGACTTATAATAAACAGCGAGAATACCAAATATCTGTCTGTACTAAGTAATAAAATGTCATCTAGAAATTGATTCTTCCGAGTTTCAGGTTGTCCAAAGCTTTACTTATCTTTATTCTATAATTACTGATGGCAATATCATAAACAAGGAAATTCGAGGTGATCTAATGAATGCAAATAAAGTCTTCTATTGACTAAAACAACTTTTTAAATTCTCACTATTATGAAGAAATACAAAATTTTTACTAAATATAACTTTAATTATATCTATACCTACCATATGGCACAAAAATACGTACCCTGACCAAAGACGAAGAAAAGAAAATAATCATTCTCGAAAGAAAAATTCTGCGAGCCATTTTAGGTAGGATGAAAAGCAACAATGTTTGGAAAAGAATATATAACTTTAAGCTATATAAAATCTATAGAGAGCCAGATGTTATAAAGCTCCTAAAAATAAATCGCATGAACTGAGAAGCTCATGTGATTAGAATGGATGATGAATGGATGAGAATGGATGATTATTCCACATTAAAAAAAACTCTTTATACATAAACCACTATCAAGTAGGAAAAGGGGTAGAACGAAAATGAAATGGATGGAGCCAATAGAGGCAGACTTCTTGGCTATCCAGGAAAGAAACTGTTGCTCTAGTGCAGGGGTTCTCAAAAGGTGGGTCGCGAACCTCAGGGGGGTCACGCTATGTGGAAAAAAAGTTTGAAGAAAATTAATTTATTACTGTAGTTTTCATTAAAAAAAAGTTCACAAAGCTGATACTAGTAAGGAGAGAGATGAGATGTCAAGGGATTTGGCACCAATATCCGACACATACTCTACGACCTCTTGAATATGTTTAAAATTTTCAAAACCTCTGTCTAAACTTTAGACAGAGTAAAAAATTTGGGGGGGGGTTGCCAAAATACTTAGTCTAAAATTATAGCGCAATGTCTAAAAGTTTGAGAACCCCTGATCTAGTGTCAAAAATAAAATGCGGTGGAACAGAATTCAGAGGAAGGCATTGACTCACCCTGAGTTATCTAACCAAATGTGATGATGGTTATGATGAAGAAGATACCTGTTGCAACCTATTGAAATCCAGTTCCAATTTAATTTAAGAGTTTGGTTTATCTAATCTTAATTTTACTTGAATTCAACTTTTATCCTTCATAAATGCTAACCCTTTTCATTGTAGCCGAAATCATATGGAATCTCAATAGTAAATATCACGTTTATTATGCTGATTTAAATAGCATTCATTTTCGTTTTGCTCAGAAGAATTGTTCATACATCTTTTAATGAGCCTTAGTGTATCACTCAGCTACAGAGGAATGTCTAATGCACGTCCAAGTAGCATTCAAAATTCATTTTGCATTTCAAATGATCATAGTAGTATTTACACAAAAAATGCAAAATTTTAAATTCGCAATTATAAGAAAATATTGTTATTGTTTTTAATATATTTATTATTCTAATGTTTTTTAATATCTATTTTGAAATTTTTTTAATTCTGAAATATAAGAACTTATTAATACATCCTATTACAATAATGAAAATCAAAACATTTCTTATTTTCATAATTTATCAATAACTTATCCTGTTGTATAAAATAATAAATAAAAAACATCTTGATTGAAATTCCTATTATTATTCAAATATTTGAAGTCAACAATGAGCTCGGAAATATAAAGGAAAAGATGTTTCAAAATTTACTCAACTTACTTGAAAATTTCCTGACATGTCAAACTTGATCTGAATTTTGCTTTTCTAGACTGGGTAATAAATAAAATACTTTGTAATTTCAGCTGTATAATAGAGACGTTTGGTTGAAGTAGACATGATATTCAAAAACCTAAAAATGAAATGAATGAAAATTATTGATTAAAGTACTGGAATGAAAAAATAAGTTGACTAAAGATGGGATGTATCGAAAATTGCATTATAACTTCATCCAACTCGACTTTATATTGAATGTTTTGACGTCTGGTACTATCAGTTGCTAATCTGACTCCAAAACATATTTTCACTTTTATAGTTAATAGCAATTTTTGAATATAAAACTCATCTTGTTGTTGTTACTTATGGCACTTACTATGGGCAAGCCCCCTGCTGATACAGCTGCAGATTTAGGCCGAAAGGAGCGTCTCTTGTTTTTGAAGTAGTGCCAACTAAGACGAAGAGTACGACTTAGCTACTCACTCACCACATTTGCTTGCTCAGTCCCTTTTTACAGAGGCACACTCACACATCTCATAGATAGCACACAGAAGAACAACCATGTCCGAGCCAAGAATCGAACCCGGGACTCCCAGAACACGAGGAAGACGTGCTACTTCTATACCAGAAAGCTGGCTAACTCATATTTTATGTAATTATTTTTAAAAATTTTAATTTCTGTTGATTTAAAATAATGGAAAATACTATGTTTGAAGTTAAAGAATATCGATCTTTCTTAATCGATTATTTGATTTTTTTCGATATTTCTTTCTTAAAAGCAACGAATCCTAAAAAGAGGAATATAAAAAATGTATTCTAAATGTTTGGCAGCTAAATTTAAAGAAGACACAAATTATATAATTGTATTATTTATACATTATAAATAGTAATCACGTAGTCTAAGCTGTAGAAATCGAAATTGGGATTCTCATTTGCACCATTTTATTAGGATTTCCGTGCAAATATTTCAAATTTCATAAACTTTAAAAATAAAATTTTAGCCTATTATTCCATTACTACAACTACTACAATGGTCAATCTAATTACAAACATTAGCATAGAAACATAAATTCGCTTATTAATTCTTCCACTGCTGCTTAAAAGACCAAAAATTTCATCCTCGCTCATTTCATATGATTTGTTTAATGAATAAAAAGGTATTCCTTAATGAATGCCTGCAGTAAATAATTACTGTTCCCAAGCGAGAGTTCATATGCAAACCGGAAATGATAATAGTAAGCCTCTTCGCCATTTTACTTGCCAACGAATATGAAAGACATGCAATTAAAGTAGATAGGAAAAGGGTAATTGCCGTCCACTCAACCCGGAGGGGTTAGATTTCCCTCCGGAAAGGATTTGCGACAGATTTGAATCCTGGACATGAGAATGTGAACATCTGATGGGTAAACTTTATATACCAACACTAATAATACAGAAGAAAGTTTGTGTTTGCTCTCTAGAAAGCAGGCATTACAGAGTATCAAAATGAAGCACACACATTTTAAGAGTTGGAAATGTGGGAAATTATTATTTTTTTTAATTATAAAGAATTATAAATTAAGAGATTCTGAGGTTTTTCCACTGGCAATCCTAGAAAATGTACTGTCTTCTTTTTCACTTACCTAATTATTTTTAAATCTTTGTAATTACACAAATTTTGTAATCAGATTAACCAACTCCCTGCCAAACCCTCCCTGCCAAAATTGTATGAGATTATTCCCATTAGCATTTCTGTTTTGAGTGTTATTGTTTATCTTTTATTATTTCAAAATAAATACACATATTTTGTCATAAATAATGATTTACATGTATAAAAATCAAACACGAGTATATTCGTGGTCGGCAATGGGGATAACCCCATACAATTTAGGCTTTGCAGTGAATTGGTTAAATAAAGTAGATATTTAGTAAAAACAATTTATTTGTAGCTATCTTCAAGTTTTCACACTTCCATATTTATGTTTGCGGCCATAAAAAATTTGCAAGTTTGATAAGTTGTACGTTATAATATATTGAAAATTTTCACGAGTATATTCGTGCTGGTAATGGTAAACACTCTGCCAACCACGAGCATATTCGTGGTAGGCAGCGAATGGGTTAATGCACTTGTTTTTTTCTTTCAATTTTTGATTTTTTAAAATTATTTTTGTGTAGTTTTTAATAAAGGATTTCATTGTTGTAAAGCAGTTCACTCCGCGTTAATTGTTTTATTATTAAGAGTGCATTAGGTTCCACGCGGTTAGATAAAAAATGGTAATTATCTGAATTCAGTAAATAAAAATAATTTACAATTATTCGATTATAAAGAATTTTAGCATTCAAAGTCATACCCTGTAAAATAAAAATTCATAAATAAATTTCCTTACATCGTCACCAAAACTCTGAATTGCATAGTTCTCCACGGAAACTGACCGACACATGTGCATATATACAATAAATCTGAATATTTTACTTAATATTTTTAATGACGAAAATATTATGGCAAGAAAGAAAAAATAATTAGATTTTGTATTTCCTCTTTAGTTATCTCCCTATCATTTACAAATACAGTGACGGTTTAAAAAAATATATTTTGGCTGTTAAAAGAAAAATTTCCAAAAACAAAAAGCTGAACTTCTAATAAAATTAAATTCTCTATAATATTCATTAAAAAAATAATAAATATTAGTTTTTCTGATTCTAAAGTGAAATATTTAACTGGTTTTTGTTTTGTTTTTCATTTTTTTTAATTCAATGAATCTGGATGGCAAAAATATTTCACCGTGTGCTTATTTCTTCATATGCTACCGCTAAACCTAATTACATATTTTTTTGATTATATACTGTTAAGTCTTGCCAAAAAACTTTTTTATATGCTCCGAAAATAGTCATTTCAATTCCTACTATTTTCTCTCACTCTCCCTATATATATATATATATAGTTCAAATTTTCAATCGTTAATAAAATACTCATTCAATCAAATCCAAGTAATTTTTTTTATCTTGTAGTGGATGACATATGTCGTTAATACAGTTTTTTTTCAAATATGAATTCATTAATTTTTTTATTAATTAATTAAAATCTAACTTTCTCGTCAGATACTTCATTTACCCACTACCAAATAAGTAACAAATTCAGTTGGTTTCTTCCACATACTTATGAGGTTTGGCTTAAAATATATTCGGTCGATTATCTTAAACGATTCTGTTTATTTTCTTAATGTTTGATGCATTTAAAATTAAACATTATTAAATAATCGATTTTTTTGATTCATTTTGAAATAATACAAAATAAAGACCCCTGGATATTTCTAATCTTTATTGTGTTACCCTAACTGGTGTAGAAAAATTACGGACTTTGCGTTACCACACTTGATTTGAATCCTCAAATGGTTTTTAAATTTCTATGCTAGTATAATTTATTGATCAATTATTATCATTTCAGAATATGATTTTGTTTTAGGACTGAAGTTTTGTGGCGTCAACAAAAACCTGTAGACGAAAAAATAAAAAAAAAAATCCGCAGGCGAAAAATTGACATTTTATTTTCTGCTGGGACATCTCAAAAAATCTGCTTTTAATAACGTGATGCCATCCCATTTATGAAAGCTCTGATTAAAAAAAATTAATTAAGGAATTCAGTAAATAAAACCTCAAAAAATGTCATTTTGAGCATGTGATTATAAGAAATGGAAAAAATAGGAAATGGGATATTTTTTTAAAATAATCAATGCGATAAAAAGTTTTTTGGATCGTTTGCCATACTAAAGTGACTCATTCAATGAAACAATTAAAAAGAATAAAAATACAATTTAACTTGCACGAGCACGTGGTGCTTGGTCGTTCAAGAAATGATGTTCTGACACAATACATTGAAATATGCATAGCAGATTTCATTCAAATCTTTTTTGTTTACTGTAAGTGTAATTGTTAGGCCGGCACATCCTGGTTGGTATAACGTTGGATTCGTATCCCCCGGTATGCGAGCTAGAATCCGATAGGCGAAAATTCTCTCTCGCTGTGTGTGTAAGACCACCATCAACTTCAGAAATTAGAAACGAAAATAATAATAATAAATATCAATCTAATAAATAGTAAACAAAAATAATGGTCTAACCATATATATATGCAGGATATTGAAATATTGCCCGGAAGTTCGCTTTCTATTTTGTCACTTAATATTGTATTTCTCTCATATTTATATACGAGGGATATTCGGAAACTAAGGTTCAAATCGTCGTAGCTAATCGAATGCCGCGCAAACATTGAAATGCGCATGCGTACCAACTCCCGGCATACCTTGCTCGTCAAACGACGCCATTTGCATTAGCATTGTTGCAGTGTGCTAAGTACAGTGCTACTTCAAAATGTTTAAAACAATCGATCAGCCCGCCGACAGTGAAATACAGTCAGTGATTCTGTTTTTGACAGCAAAGAACGTTTCAGCAGCGGAAATTCATAGACAGATAAGCGACGTGCGAATGTGGGTAGAACAACTTTGCACAAAGTCGTTTCCGAAAAGTAGAAATTTCGCTAATAGTGTGCACGTTGGGTTCAAAAGCTTAGTGAGGAACACAAACTGAAAAGAATGACTTGTGTTCTTGATTTTTTGGATCGATATCATAAAGAAGGTGATCAATTTTTAGAGAGGATTGTCACAGGGAACGTGACGTGGGTTTCTCACATAACCCCAGAGTCTAAACGTCAGTCAATGGAATTTCGTCACACAAATTCACCAGTCAGAGTCAAGGCCAAGCGGACAATCTCAACACGCAAGGTTATGACAACCGTGTTTTGGGATAGACATGGGGTTTTATTAGTCGAGTTTATGCAGCAAGGGACAGCAATAAATGCAGCCGCTTACTGCGCTACCCTAAATAAACTTAGACATGCAATACAGAATAAGCGACGTGGTCTTCTGACGTCTGGAATTCTGTTGCTGCATGACAATGCCAAACCCCATTCTGCCATTAACACACAAAATCTAATTAGATCTTTTGGATGGGAACAGATTGACCACCCACCGTACAGTCCAGACTTGGCCCCGAGTTATTTTCACTTATTCCGCAACCTAAAACAGTTTCTCAACGGCAAGCGCTTCGACACAGCTGACGAGGTGAAAGAAGAAGTTCAGGACTGGTTATCCTCACAGGCGGCAGACGTCTACGACTTAGGTATACAGAAGCTCATACAACGTTATGACAAGTGTTTAAACAAATATAGAAACTATGTAGAAAAATAGAGACACATGTAAGGACTTTAAAATATAAAGTTTTTTGAAAAAATCTGTAATGTTTTATGTTTTACAAGTAAACGGACCTTAGTTTCCGAATATCCCTCGTACATAGTTATATTATTTAATAAACATAACTAAAATAAAGTTTTTCTTTGTTAACTTAAGTAAGAATTGATTTAAAAAAATGATTTTTTATTACTTGTTTATACAGGGCATTCTCCTTCATAAAATGTACATACATTTAACTTCTATCTATTTTTTAACCACTAAAAGAAGATTTAATATCCATCTAAATTCTTCTTTTTCATACATTTACCAATTTTAATGTTTGTTTTTTTATCTATTTTATCGTAAAACATAGCTCGAAATGTTACATTCCGCAAACGTTTTGCGTGACTTAACTAAAACCTTTTCCTAAAATTCTTGCACACAAAATAGAAAAAAAAATGTTTACATCGCCACTTATCAAAATAAAACCGAGAAAAACATTTTCTGAAGGAAATACATTTTTTTTTCTTTTATATAAGATGCCAAAGAAATTCATTTTTGTGGGATAGCATGCCTGCTTTGTTGAGACCTCATATATTACTACAGAAATCGCATCTATTATTTATTCTTAAGTGCTTTGAAATACAAAAATGCAGGTAGGAAAAATAAATAGGTCATATTTTTGATGTTGCAAAAAGTATTCCAGGAATAAGAACATTACGAATAATAACAAATAAAAGTATCAAATCGAAACATTTTATGCAAATTGTTATGGTTAACCGTACTGGTTAGGAATTGAATATCATTCCAAGCACATCAATTCAAAACATTGCATAAATATTTTATAAATGTAGTCTTTCAATATCAGGGCTAGGTATGAGTTGAATATCATACTAAGCCCATTGATCGGGAATATTAATATACATACATTATAAAGAATATTTTACAAATGTAAAACAAAAAATCATTTTTAACAAATAACAACTGGTAAATGTTAGACAATAATAAATATATTTTTATACATACATTTTCATTTATTGTGAAAACATTTTGTATTTTAAATACATATGAAGCTTCTACTAGAAAGTTTTCTTTTGTAGTGATAAACTGACTATATAGCAATAAATATTCCAGTCTTTGTGTAGGAAATACAAATTGTTTCATTAATATTTATAGAACATTTATTTTTATAAAAGAAAGTGTAGATATACATTTACACTAAAATGGAGTTCTTCGCTTCCAGATAAATCTATCACATTTCTATCCAATGGATTAAAGGGTATCAATAAGAGCAAACGATACTTGTTTTAAATAATTTATTTTTCAACTTTGACAAAATTCACTCAATTTTGAAAACAAAATTAGCTTAAGTCACTTTTTAAAAATTCCATTATCTTAATTTCATTATTTTTCTTTCAAATTTCTGACCTTATTTGAACCTCTTTTTTCTCTATATTAAATAAATAATAATAAATCAATCTTTTTTGCTGATTTTAAATTAAAGGATCTTTCAGAAATGTTCAAATGTTTCTTGATTCACAACTAACATTGTGAAACAAAGAAGAAATTTTACATTTTAAATCCAGGATAAAGAGGAAAAATGAAGAAACCAACAGATGATAATATTACTTTAATAAGATTATAATTCTAATAGCATTGCTTGCTATAAATGTTCAAATTCCACCTTTTTTCTATAATGTTACTTTTTTTAGACTTTTTTCTCTTGTTTTTTTTTTCTATTGTATTTTATGATTTGTGATTAGAACTTGTATATTAAGTGAATAAAAAGAACGACGAATCAAATAGAAACGAAAATAACTATGGGATGAGAAACATTTGATGAACAAAATATTGTTGAAATATTTAATAATAAGTATCTAAACTATAGGTTTTCACCAGTTTTATGCTAGTTATGCACATAGGAGTTTTGGGGTTTGTTGAAAATAAACGCAGATATATATTTTCTATGCATTTTTATAGACGATTAAAATTAAAATTTCACGCATAATTTTAACTATAACATTGATATAAAACAATTAATTTATCGCATTTACATACATGTAAATATACAGACTGACTAATATTCTATCTTTTAAAAAATTGTGTTTAAAATTTGATACAAATCTGTTATGACATGCTAAAATTACATATTAAATTTTATCTATATTATCCCACCTATTTTATGATTTTATAAATAAACAACCTTCTTGAGAATATATTTCATTCAAAATTTGATAGAAATTCGCAGATCATGATTACACACCAAATGTTGTCTAACTAACTAAAAACAGTTTTGATTTTTTCTACTCGCAGACTGATATAATACAATTTTTCTTTTAATTGAGGATGGTTAAAAACGTAAAGTAATTTCAAAATCGTAATTGATTTTTTAACGATTAGAATTTTTCCTTTTCTTTCTTATGCAAAATAAAGTAAAAAGGAACGGAAATATATTATAAATGGTCATTTGTATTTATTTTAAAAGAAAAAAAATCAAATGTTTTTAAATGCTTCTAAAATTCCAAATTCTCCTTCTAAATATATTATAATTATTTATTATGATTATATATATATTGATATATTTATTTATACCATATCTAAATATTGCTTAAAATGAATAGATTTGAATACATTTTTGTCATTTAAAAAATACCCCGTTTTTAATTAGTTAAGATTTTAAAGAAAATCTGCAAAAAAACTTTTTCTTTCATTGTTTTCTTTAATTTAAGAAAGTTTTTAATTTTTTTTTTGTTTAAAACAAGCCATAAATCAATGGAGATATGAGCCTTACAATATTAATCTTATAGAAAAAACATTAAAAAAAAACATCATGAGCATTCAAACTGATGTTGAATATTAATAACTTTTAAGAATACACCAAACTTATTATAATTCTTTTACTAGTATATTAAACAAATTTTGCTATTAGTCTTTTAATTTACATATACTAAATAACTAATAATAAAACGTTTTATAAAAATTCAGTACTATTTTTATAATAAATAATTCGTAAATTAAACAGCAATTTTTCAAATTCTTTTCGTCTTTAATCTTTACATTTTTTTTGTAACATTTAACTCTCATTATGGTATATGTAAAAATAATTCAACTATATTCGTTAAAAATACAACATCGCTTTCTTTTTTAGGAAAAGAAATTATTATAACTAATTAAAAAAATTATTGCTCATGCCACAATTTCTTTTATTTTCATTTTATTTATCAACATAATTTAATTATTCATTTTGTAATTTTGTTTAGTTTGTCAGTAAAAAAAAGGAAAAAGGCATACATAAATTTTATATTTCTTTCTATTGAATATTTATTTAACTTATTAATATTTGACTGAAGAAGAATAATTTTTCTCACATGGATATTGTAGAATAAATACCAGCATTCCATTTCACTGAAGAAATCGATTTTTTTTATTCATAAGGTTATGATTTTTAATTATTTATTTCTTTTAATTCAATTCTTTCTTTTTTGTAAGAATTGTTTTGTTTACATTTTCTGAGATATTTAGTTTATCTAATCGAGAATCAAACATACTCAATGAAAAAAAATTCTAATTCTATTATCATTTGCTTACTTTTATCTGAAATAGAAGACGCCTTGGTTTTTATATTATTAAGAAAAAGGTCAGGACTGTTTTCTTTTGAACAACTTGAATTCTAACGGACTGTTTATCTTTATCCTCTGGAGAAAAGTGTAAAACCAGAGACTTTTTTTTCTCCTTTCCATGGGAATTGTTTTGCGAATTTAATCTATTCCACAAAAGAATTTTACGTTAAATTTTAAAAAAAATTGGGAATAAATTATTTCTATGAGATAAAAATAAAAAAATAGATTGTTTTTGAAGTAATAAACAATGACTGAAAGATAGAAATTATTTAAAAATAGAAAACTTTTGGAAAAATTGCTACTATTATATATCTTATCCTGGTATATGGTGATTAAAATAAAAAAAAAACCCTATTCTGAGCTCTCTATAAAGCAAACTATACAGCGTAAAAGCACCGAAATTTGTGTAAATACTATAATAAATTATTTCTTTTCCTCATTACACAGTAATTTATTTGATTGTGAAGATTGCATCCAGGGTGAAATGACTTGAGAACAATGCCTGTCTTTTATGTGGTTGATTGGTTAACATCAACAACAAAAGGCACGGGATTACGCTATAGTGTAACAGGTCTGGACCATATAAAATTTGTCGGGAGAAAGCCGAGATCACAGCACCTCTAGTACATACGTCAAATTTAAATTTTCTGGAAAAAATATATAATAACATCAAAAGTGAGATCACGTGGTGTTTACATAATTGGCCAAAAAGACCACGTGATTAACTGAACTCTTAACATATACTACTAAAAACTTGAGGAGATGGGTTACGCGGGAAAAAGTTATATAAATAAACATTTTTTTTAAATCAATTCCTACTTTTCATATTAGAAAAAATTTAGGAAGTTAGGAAATATTTTATTTTAGTTACTTTTTGCTAAATAATTATAATTTTTGTTATCGTGTTCCGCTTTACAACGGAACGAGGGGTGCTTTAGCCTCTTATGGTATGGGCACCTGAGCACAACATCCGAATAACGATCATCTTTCATTCAGTACTCCCAGCGGTATAACTCTCAACATGGAGAACTTTGGGGCCATTTTCGAACTCGCAGCACAAGGGATACAAATCCACCACCCTAAAAACAGGCTATCCCGACATAATACTCACAACTACTAAAAAGAACTATTTTAAAGGCGAAAAAGTTAGTTTTTAATTAATTAATAAAAATTAATGAATTAATATTCGAAAAAACTGTATGAAAATCAAATGTCATCCACTACAGGTTTTAAAAAATTTACTTGAACTTGATTGGATGAATAGAAAATATTTTATTAAATATTTAAAATTTGAACAATATTTTTGAAAATTTCAATTTGAACAAAATTTGAACCTTTTTTTTTTGAAAAGATGTTCTAACTCGATTTAAAACAATTGAGCTTTTTCAAGAGAATTAAATTCTGAAGAAATTATATAAAATGCATCCTGAAAATTCTGGTGAAACCTTAAAAGATAATTGAGCATACATTTTACGGGTAGGAAATCTATTAGCAATTGAAAGTCATTTTTTAATTCTGTAAAACAAAAAAAATCGTATGAAAATCCAATGTGCCTGCATAAATATATTTTTAAAATTTAATTTTTTTAATAGTGGAATTTAAAAAATTTGTCTAGTTTTGTTCCAAAAAATATGTATTGGATAATGAGAAATAATTGGAAAAAAAATTAAATCACCTGGAATATTAAAAAAATGAAACTTTATATTATATATATAAATTTCCTAACTAGTATATTTTGTTTAAATATAGTTTTAAACATATTTGGCGTAATTATATTTTAATACATATTCTACCAAATCCCATAAGCATTCATCATGCATTGATTAGTTGATTCGAAAAGCAAATTAATTTAAATAAATCAAATAAATTAATCATTAAAGAGTTTGATGCAATAAGTATTTATGATTCGAAACAAATATTTACCAAACTGCATAATTACTTAAAATTATGCAATTAAAAATCGAGTGAAAATACCTACAAGCTTATAAAGACGTAAACATTTTAAAAGAGTATTATTTAGCAACATATCAGCAAATAAATCCTTTTATTATGGAAAAGAAAAACAGAATATTTAAAAATATATATTTCATTTATTCCATTCAGAATAAGAGATATGAAAGTGTTATAATTCAAATTGAATTTAAATGGGTTCCTAGGGTATTTGCAAATGAAGCCTTTGTTCGTTATCTGTCTTTGTTTACTATAGAATTAAATTTTAACCGACTTTACTAAACGTGAAACTTGATTTTGCTTTTATAAATTCTTTATTAGTAAATAATATGTTTAATATCATTCATAATTTAATGTTTTAAAAATATCAAACGTCTCTAATATGAATTTTCAACAAGGGAAAAGATTATTAATTCTAAAGAAAAAAAACTATATAATCCTAGATAAAGAATGGTAGGTTATATATAATTATTTATGTTCTAGAACCTCCATAGAATTATCTAAGTCGCATGATTTTCTGTCTTATTTCAGGTGAAGTTATCTAATTCTCTGTTAGAATAAACTCAATTTTACGGTAAATCCAAACTTAGACGAAAAACCGAAATAATTGAATTAAAAGAAATAAATTCTTACTGATCTTTAAAAAAAGAGAGAGAGGAAAAATATTAATATGATTTAAGGGGATATGCTGAGATATGTTATTTTAAAGTCATTTTTATAAATGGACAATAAATATCTTCAAAATAAAAATATAAATATAAGTAAGGAAAATAATTTATCTTTCTTTAAATAACATTGAAAAAAAAACATTCAGAAAAAGCAACGATGCTTAAAAGGCATGTAGATTAATTTTTAATATTTTATTGAAAATAAATAAAATTTCGTAATGCTGTTTCCTTTTTTTGGATGTTCAAAAATGTTCACATTTAAACAATGTCTGAAAATTTCTTTGTAATAGCAAGCGAAATAATTATTGCTCTTTAAATACAGAAGATTACGTTGAGAAAATTTCATGACGAAATAAAAATGTAAAAAACTCCAAAACTGTTTTTACATTAATAGCTGATTAACGTAGCTAATAATGAAGAATAGAATGTACATGTATGAGTAATGCTGCTCCATTAAAGACAAAATTTGACCTTTAGATATGAAATGCGACAGATATATTTTGGAAAAAAGTAATAAGTCTGCATTGTCTATTCAATTTGAAGGGTAAGAGGATTTACTTTAAAATGTCATAACAGGTCAGTGTTACCATTAATAAATAGAAATTTCAGAAAAGAAAGAGAATCATTAAATGGAAATTTGAGTAAAATGTGCTTACAGAAAAGGGTCATTTCATGCCTCACACACAATTTACCTACCTACCTTTGCGCCTACCTTAATAAGAAGTTAACTATTCTTTCCATTAACATTACATTATTTTTTCTCTTTCAACTACAAAAGTATTTGTATTAGTATAAATTATACATTTTTGGATTTTGAGTTTTAGTTAGCATAATTTTACTTTTTATAAATGATGTAACTTATTTCTATCACAAATTGTTTACTGTATATACCAAATAATATATAAAAAAATAAGTAAATTCTTACTTAGGGAAGCAAAGAAAAATTTCATTTTATTTACTTATTATTAAATAAATACAGTTACTATAAATAATTTATCAAAAAATTACACCTGGTCAAAACAAATCAAGTTCAAATCCGTTGAAAATAAATTATAATAGACTCAAAACACAATCAGAACACATTGAATTGGTGATGAATTTTCAACGCCAATAAAGCAACTCAAAGAAAGGAATTTTCTACACCAGTTGGGGTAACGCAAAACAGTTTAGAAATGTTTAATTTTCTTTATTCTTTATTATTTTAATTCCAAATGAATCCAAAAAATCGATTAACTAAAAATGTTTATTCTTAAATACATCAAACATTAAGAAAATAAACAGAATCATTAAAAATAATCGGCAGAAAACATGTTAATTCTACCCCATTAGCGTGGAGAGAAAACAAACTGAATTCGTTACATATTTGGAGGTGGGGAAATGAAGATTTTGGAGAAGGGGACGGGATATCCTGGTTGGTAGAGCGTTGGACTCGTACTCCTTAGGTTGTGGGTTCGAAGCTCACTGACTAAAAGATTCCCCGAGTGTATGGCGGCTGGCGCTCGTTATATATGTCCATGATCGCAAAGCCCTTCATGTCGAAAGTAATACCACTGGGGGTACTGGGTCAGAGGTGATCGTTCTCTATTCCAGGTCTAAATTACGATCTGAGATGAATGAATGAAGTTCGTCCCCTAAAAAGAGTTGTGACGTGTAAGTAGTTAAGTCGTACTCTTGACCCTAGATGGAGATACTTGTAAAACAAAAGACGCTCATTCTTCGGCTTAAAATCTGCTGATGTATCAGCGGGGCTTGTCCATGGCAAGTGCCATAACTAATAACACCAACAACAATAACAACAAGGATATTAAGTAACATTTGACCCAAAGAGACGCATTTCTCAGGCTTCAATCATCTGCTGATCGTATCAGCAAGGGCTTGTCCAAGACAAGTGCCATCAGTCACAACACACAGATTTTGGAGAGAAAATTAGTTTTTAATCAATTGATAAAAAATAAATGAATATTTATTTGAAAAAATGATATTAACATCAAATGTCACTCGCTACAATTTTAAATTATTATTAAAAAATTATTTTATTAAAGATTGAAATTTGAATATATATATATATAGGGAAAATTTGAGCTAATAGTAGGAATTGAAAAAGGAAATAGCTTTCAATAAACCAGAAGAAATTATACTTCTTTCAATTGCATAGAGATAAACAGAAATAATACATATGAAACCGCTCCCAATATCTCTCGGCCTTTCAAACTTCATCGCCAAGCGAGAACTTGGAACCGTAATTAAGCTGTATCCTTTACCCTGGCATCGGCCAATAAAAGAAAAAATGCAAATGTTGATTAAGTTAAATGTCTCAACACCATCAGCATGAATTACCATCATTAGCTCATCGTTCAAATTGTAAACTTGGAAGGTTTCGAAGCCCTGTTAATTTGTTTAATTTTTTTTATACGGTTTTCTTCATTTGACTTAGATCTGCCCAAGATTTTCTTTCAGACATTATCGCTGATTTCTAATTGGAGCGGGAAGTAGCTTTTCATTTCCGATTCTGTTTTGTTGTTTTTGAAGTTGGCGTGGTTGGCTAACGAGTAAGTAATTAATAGGAAGAAGTTGGGAAAAATGTTAAAGAAAGGAAAAACATTTTGTGAAGATAGAAAAGAGGCGTGAGTCACTTCATTGTTGTATGCTTTGGATTGGCAATTAACTTCGAGAAAAGGTTTAACATTTTTTTCGCATGTTCAGCTAACTATTACAAATTGTTTTTGATTCTAGACTGTGTAAAATTCCAGAAATCTCACATTAGAAATTAAAGGTATAATTTATATAGAGATAGTTGTTATTAAATAAAAAAAGTTTTGGTATACAAATATTTGAAAAAGAAAAACAATACGTTTTGGTCTGTTTATTTTAGAAACCTTTGCAAATATCTTAATTTTTATGTTTTATTAGACTTTTTGAAGTATTCTATTGAAGATGACTGTACTTAACTGTATATAGTAAATTTAATTATTTGAACATTTTCAACTTAAAAACAAAGAATTTTCAAATACTGAAACGTTAACCACTCCGCATACAATGACGTGTCTGACAAGCGCATCGAATGACTGAATTTTTATTTTCAATTCTGCAATTAAGCCACTGAATTAAGTATTTAAGTATAAAGAAATCAATATGAAACGATTTGGTATCCCAAATGTTTCATATATTATTTAAAAAATAAAATTAACAATAAATTACCAAAATAAGATGAGTTATCCAATTAGAAAGTTAAATAAATTCGTATGTCAAGTGGTTAATATAATCATTCCTAATTTATTAGTAATATTCATTCTAATCATAAAATCGTTTCAAATCATAATCTTAAATGAATTTTAATATATTTCCAAGATTATTAAAAATTTATTAGCCAAAAGAATGTATGGAACCGTTTCATAGAATTTTATTAATTATAAATGAAATGATCGTTTATTCTTCTTTATTTTTTAAAAAAAATATTTCTGCATGTTACATCTTCTCACATAACGATACTTCGAGCTTAGTAACTTACTTCAACCTTTAGCAAATTTTAATGTAGTAACTGAGTTTATTGCAAGATGATTATTTGCTTGAAATTGTTTCTACATAATGATTCAACTGTTTGTCCTTAATCATTGACAAATTTATGTCGACTTTCATTGCAACATATTCAAGCTACAACATTTTTTTAAATAAATTAGTTGTGTTCTATGAAATATTATTAATTGTTTGAAATGACTTATACGGAATGATTCAAATATTTGCATTCGATAATTGATAACATTTATATCTGATTCTAAGTATCAGTATACTTCAAACCAACTTCTAATACATCCAATTGCCTAAATGGATATTCTAGAGTGGAAAAAGAAATTGGTAATTAAAAAGAAGATTTACACTCTCATTAGGAGAGACAACAAGAGTTCCACAAAGGTACAGAATATTAAAAATTTCTTCCGTGTATGTTTCACTGAAATTTTTAGGTGCTTGCATACATTTTAATCAGTTACATCTGTTGATAAGTATGAGAAATATCTATATAAACGGCAATGGTTTTGTGTTTCACCACATTTTTAATGCTTTTACATTAAATATTATTGAGCTATTCAGTGTATAAAGCCTTAATCATGGAACCCTCCAAATTGCATTTCCAATATATATTGCTTTTTTTTGCTGGATTTAGAGGAATCTGCTGCCGAAGCCCAATAGGTGCTTTTAGAACCTTATGGTAATGTTTCACCGTCATATCTAAGTAATCAGTTTTTGTTTCCTCGATTTAAGAGTAGTGATTACGATACGAATAACAAAAAACAGCCTGGAGGATCAAAAATATTCGAAAGCATCTTCTTGACTAATAAGACAAAAAACAGAAACAGTTGTAGAAAATAATGAACAATATCTTCAGATTTATAAATTGTACGAATTTTTCTCATTAAATGCATTTTTAAAGTGAAAAAAGGATGAAAATACATGGGGTAAACTAAATTTCCCCTATAAACAACATCAAAAAGCAAAAGGGTAAATGGGTTGCAAGGATATATGGTTATAGACTTTAAACGAGATAAGCTCGCCGAATCTCGAAAAAAAAGTGTCAAAATATCCAAGTGATGGCGCTTTTTCTAGAAAATATTAATTTCAGCAATAACCAAAATGGAATACAGAAATAATATAAATATTTATTGAATAGTTTCTGGTCACCTTGTCATCGAAACCACATTAAGTACATGTAGGGAGCAGACCCAGATTGTTTTTTTTTTTCATTCCATTTCGCTCAATCGAAAGTTTTTCTAGAAATAGTGCCCTCTTGTGGACATTCTGGATTTTTTCTTTTGAATTAAAAGAGCATACCATGTAGTTTATATGTTATCGAGAAAGACCGAAATTGGAGAATGCCTACTTTCACCGGTGAATGTCAACAAAAACCAAATACGTCGGCGAAAGATCGAATATTTCATTACATTCTTGTACATCCGAACCCTCACCGGTGTATGTCGACAATCACAGATTTTGTCGAAAAGGGAGGAGCCAACGAAGAGGGGACTGGCTGTTTCCCGCCAAATCGTTTGTTCTGCTTGGAATTTTAAAATTAATTATATTTTTTTTATTATTAAAATTTTTCCGCCTCTCTTTCTGAAAGGAATGATTAAGAACTTAAAACACACAGTGCATTCAAAATAATGCTTATTTTGCAATCATTTTTTATGATAAAAATTTCATAATACTGAATTAATATTAGACTGAAACTACAAGGATATGTGCTTACTTAATTTACTTATTAGAGTTTAATTGAGGAAACAAATTGATACAAATGCTATTCAAAATAAATTATTTAATAATCCTTCTGAATCATCAAATAATTTGAAAGGACTATCGATTTTAAAATAAATTATTAAAAGAATTATTATTTTAATTTTATTAATTTTAAAAAATATTTTTAAATAATTTTAAATAATTATTAATTGATAAAAAAATAAGCATCATTTTGAATACACTGTGCGTTTTAAATTCTTAATCATTCCTTTTAGAATGAGAGGCGAAAAATTTATCGCGACTGAATTACGGAAAAGAAAATATGAATATCGGACATGATTAACATTCACCATCAGTGCATGGTGCATGTCGACATTCACCGGTGTAAGTCAGAAATAAGGGCATTTAGCAAATATTTCGAACATGCACCAAGCGATTATGTGTATGTTGACAATCACGGTTGAAAGTCGACGTTCTCCAGACTTCAGTCTTTCTCGGTGACATTTACACCAAATTTAGTAGTAATCTATTCATCTGCTTGCGTTGTAGATTGCTGTTTATACGAGAATTTCATATATAAACACTCTTTACTTAAAGGATTACCGATGTTACCGTTTGTTTTCTGCCGATATCCAATGGAAGCTTTTGAGATTTATCTCATTCAAAAAGAAACTTTAAATTTATAAAAAAGATTGATAATAAACCATTCTCTAAAATTTTCCCATTGTGCTTAGCGTACGATAGCATTTAATTGTACCATAGGCAACAAAAGCCCCCAAAAGTAAATGCTAAAATAAGCCCGAATTGTTTTGCTTCCAGGGAGAAAATAAATGGAGAACACAATTCCTCACTAAAGACTTAAATCCCAAGGAGGATATTTCCTCCCCGAAATAAACTAACTTTGTTTCGCGATTAATTAATAAATTAAAGAGGTAATTATATCCTCAACCTAGAAGCCTGGTAAACTTAAGGCTCCCGGTGGAGTTGATAGAAAACTCTTCTGACTCAAGTGAGACTTTAAATTCTTTGAGGTTAAATATTTTCTGCCCTGTTAAACAACGCTCACCTCGATCAAGGCTGACATCTCATCATTGAAAAGTTTTACTGAAGCTAACAGTTTTAGAGACGATAGACGGGCATTTGTTTGATGGGAAATAATTTAAGATTTTGAGCTATTTGGATTCATTTCATATTTAAATGATTTTAAAAAATTAATTAATATTTAAAAAATATTTTATTGCTATTGCTGGTTAATAATATTACAGGAAAGGTTTGTTAATGTCTTGAAAATTAATGATTCTCAACAAGAAGATTTGATTAAAAATCTTTATCATGGTGTTACTATGGGGATGATGAGTGTTATGTGTATGTTCCGAGATGATAAAGAAAGTATTTAGTTTTGCAATTGAACGAATAAATGAATAAAAATTACTTATTAATAACCTTTATATAATGCTTGAATTTGAATTCAAAATTTAGCATTAAGCCCTAAGAAAATTCGCCTTCATTTTATATTTTATTCAGTGATAAAACTATAAGTCAAATCAACATGCATAAAAAAAATTTTTGTATCTAAGAAATGCAAAAATGCATTTCTTTTATATACATATTAAAATAGAAGTGGTAAATAATATATAATTATATTTTACTAACGACTTAGATTCTTTCTTTCTCTCCCTTTAAATAAAAACATGATGTCCATTCAGATCTTGAACTAATAATGATTTATGATTCCTTAGAATAGGCGTATTGTTTATATAAATTGAAAATTGTTTTGAATGAAGCTCTGAACTTTGGAATTTTAGCCACGAACTCTACAATTCAAAAACATTAAGATACAAATTCTAATGCAGTCTCTCGGTTCAAATAGTTAAACTTTGTAGAATATTTTTATGCATGGATTCTTGAACAAAACAAGTCTCCATTATAAAATGAACAATATTAACCAAGCTACGAATATTATGTTTTTTAAAACATATCAAGGTTCAATTGATACTATAATCCAATCAATGGATTCTATGCATTGTTGAAATTTATTAACTCTTTTACAATTATAAAATGCTAAAATTTATTACTCGATTTATTTTAACCGCAGATGAGTGTATGCTTTGTTTAACCACTTAACTGGTTATGCCGCACGTACATCGATTTATGGAATTTCGATAGTTGTAAACAAAAAATAAACCGTTCATAACGCTTATAACTCAATAGTAAAATCACTTCGAATGCGTAGATAAGTCAAGTATTCGATGGATTTCCATTCGAATCAAAATAAGAAAATACTCCCAAAATAGAAGGTGTCATCTTATTAGTTACTAAAGAAAATAAACCTGTTATGGGGTTGAAATATTACTACGATGAGAATAGGTTACTAAAATATGATGAAAGAGCTGGAAGATTGAATTGAAAAATAAATTGTATTTTTCTTTTCATTATAGGAGTATATCCCTTTATTAAAACAACAAAAAATACAATTTTTCATTAAACCATTATCTCAGTTAGAAAAAACCCTATCTTTATTTGTTTAGAAATGAGTTACCGACGTCTTTTTACAAGGGTAGCGCACCTCCCCCGTGTTCAAGGCGTCCTGGGTTCGAGCCCCGATTGGGACATGTTTTTTTTATCTGCCTTAAGTGTGAGATGCGTGAAGTCATAGAACAGACTCTCCCACCCACCACGAAGGCACACGGATTAACAATAGGAACTGAATGACCGGAATACCTCAACAGCAATTAGCGGGAACTGTCGTTGAATCCTAATGGCCATCACCGGCCACGGTACAACCCTCCGATGTTCTGTCATGGATGGAATGTCATGTACTTCCTGTCATGGGTGGGAGGAATCTAACCCCCACCTATTAGTGTACCCACCGGGTTAGAGAGATCCAACCACCATACTGGAAGTATCTCATCAAATACGATTTGCCCCGAGGGGTGAAATAATTGAATATAAAGGGACTATATAAAGGGACTGTGCAATCGAATGTGATACGTGAGTAGCTAATACGTGCTCTTGACTCTACTACTGAAGATACACACCTTCGGTTTAAAGTGGCTGACTGCGACAGCAAGCTTGCCCAAGGTAAGTGTCATTAGAAACAACAACCTAAATGACCTATTAGACTCAATTTGTATGGATATTTTTTACATCATTTATCAAATTTGTAAATTAAGAAAAACATATTACAAATTAGTTTTTATCTAAATAATAACTAAAGTTTATATAAATTTATCTAACAATGCATGTGATCTGAAACAATGGAAAGTTGCTTATTATATTTATTTCAAGATACGGAAAAAATATTAAATTTCATTTTTCAAAAAAAATTTATTTGTTTAAATATTACATGAATCAAATGAAAAAAAAAATCTTTCTAGTATGCGATTAGGAAGAAAGTTTACAACAGAAAAAATAATATTTTTAATAAATTTTCTTAAATATTTTAATAAATAAAACACTTAATAATGATTATTAAAAATAAAATGATGCAAAAATATTTCACGGAAAAAAATAATATATTTTGTAGGAATTAAAAGTTCAAAATCAGAAGGTTTGAGAAAGTTTTGAAAGTTATTTCCACATATATAGAAGTTGAAATCAAACGTCGAGAACAGTTGTAATTCAATTTGATGAATTCAAAACAAAATACTAAACTCACATAATTCCTACAGCTAAATTTTTTACTAAAACCATTTTTATATAAAAGATTCAAGAGTACTTTATTTCACTTCATTTTAAATAGAATAATAGATTACATTCAAGTTTTTTTTTCGAGTTTAAACACTTTTCATCAACAGAGAAAAAAAACCTCATGATTCACTTTAGATATTTTTAGATCTTTTTAGTAAAAATAGAAGATGAAAAAAATACCCTACAAGTCCTGCAAATCTCGCAGTTTTTCTAAACGCATATCTTGCTTTCAATGTTATTTAAGTTAAACGAAATCATTTTTCTCTCATGCCTTTTTGTTTTGAAGGCATTGATTGACTACCTACAAAACTGGCATTAAAATAAATAGATATTTATTTATTTGATAAATTGAAATAAGGATTTATTTTTTTACTCTTTCTAAATGTTTTATAATATGTCTATAAGAATTTATATTCTTTAATTTAATTGTCTTTTTTGCTATTTTATTTGATTTTATCGTAAAGGTGAAGTAGATGACATAAAACAAGGATTAAAATTGGATAAATTTGTTTTATTTTGGGGGAAACAATAAGTATATATTTCTTTTATATCATCACACAACTAATTTAATTCTTTTACTGTTGAATGAGAAGTATGAAAGAAAGTATTTGTCTTTATATATTTTTTTCTGAAATATGTTAGAATACAAAAACTCTACAATTATTTTTAAACAAATGTTTACAGATGCTTACTTTAGTTCATAGAGTTTCTGTTTCGAAAGATCAGATTCATCAAAATGAGCTTCTAAATATTTGAAATATAATATGACAAGATAAAATTAATTGCATTATTTTTAAGTATAAACAGAATATTACTGGCTTGAGATGTTATTGGATTATTGAAATGCCAATCCCTTAAAATTAATTTATATGAATACAATCTGATTTTATTCCATTCATTTAGTTAAACAGGGTGTCCCAGCAAGACCGAATAAACTCTGCACACCCAAGAACTGTACCCATAGTTTTTCAAAAATGCTCCCAAAAGACCATAGTTTTCGAGACAGACGCATGACGAAATATCCTGTTTACAAAAAACTTGATTCGAAACATGAACATCAATACTTGCATAATTTTAAATAAGATAATATTAGAAATGCCCCCCCCCATTCATATGAAGACATGCATGTCCACTGTGCAATGGCTAACTGTATAATTTCTAGCATCGTATTGTCCATAAAAGTAAACGCACTGTTGTGACAAAATGGGATGTGCATTTCTGAAGTAACTAGGTCTCGATAAACCAATTCCGTCATATAGCATCATAGGAATAAATATGAAAGGGTCAGATCTGGAGGTCATGGTGGCTATTAAACAGGACCTCGACGCTCAACTGCCGAATAAAGATCAATGTCGTCATACATTTTCTCTCGCATATTTCTTGAAAACTGTGGATAGTAGAAGTACATTTCAATAAGCATTTTATATGCCATCCAAACAACGAATCTGACCGAGCTAAATTTATTAAGTGTTGCTGGGACACCCCGTATTTACTAATATACTTTTGACACGTCAACATTCTAAACAAAATAAAACAGATGCATTGTAAGAAAGTTGAAAGATCTGGGATAGCTCATACGTGAATGATATAGTTAAAAGCCTTATCGGCATGTTCATTTTCTATTCAATATGAACTGTGAATTTTTGAAGATTTTTGTATTAGCCGAGCACTCAAAGTTAAGACGGCATGAGTCGCTTAAAAGAATTTCGAACATTTAATAATGTTTGTTACATTAAGCATTCTGTAACGGCTAATAAATATTTAAAGTAATAGTTAATATATAATTTTAAAATATTTATCGTACATAAATGATATACTGCTGAATCTAATGTCCGAAATGATATTAAGTATTTTACTAGCATAAATATTATTTTTTATTGCATCAATAGACCAATATAAGAACAATTTAGAAATTAATTTCGTTTGCATTGAAATTTATCAACAGACTAGTTTTGTCTAGATTCAATAGACAAAACTAGTTAAAAATTGCACGTAATCAACACAAAATGAAAAA
>JAOUZG010019144.1:1092649-1103054 GCA_026289955.1 Argiope argentata
CCCGATTCCATTTTCATTAACACCAAAATTAAAGGAATTCCTAAGTTAAATATGGCCTTTCGATATTTATCCCACTCCCAATTACAATGGCATCAGACTTACTTGTCCAAGATTTCGAACATCGGATTTTACATAGAAATGCTAGATTACTTATTAGAACGCCCATTGCTGTTTAAAATATCAGGAAATTCATCTGTGCTTGTTCCATTCGATGCGTTTAATAAATGCGAAAGCATTCCTTAATGAATACCTGAGATCGGTGTTTACCGTCTCAAAGCAAAAGGCTTTGGCGGTGTAATGAAGATGGTAATAGACTAGTCTTCTCCTATTCGGCTATGTATCCGAACCATATTTAAATAAGGTGGTCAAGAAATTAGAAATGACCATCCACTCTCCTTTGAAACTGTACTCCACCGTCCAGGAAAGAGATAATTTTCAACACCTTTGAATCTTTCATGTGGGCATTCAAATGGATAGGAAGTTGCTCAAGATGAAGCAAATAGGAATATCTTTGAACAGTGAAATATATATCGATGAAACTTTATATCAGATCCGATATGTAAAAGATATAGAATTATATATTTATAAGGGTTAATAATTATTAATTGAAAATATATTAACTGAAGCTTTAATATTAATTGTTTAAAAAACTTGACATACATCCGAAGCAAAGGAGTTGTTATAAAATCTGAGAATCATATTTATAGAGTAATAACCTTTATAAATCACAATTATGGCCTGAGTTTAATACAATTTTGTTAACATTGTACAAAACCCACTTTCTTGTTATTTGATAATTAATATTTTTTTAAAAAATGTTGTTGTTATTCTAATAAAACAAAAAAGTTCATTGTAATTATTATAGTTTTATGTACATATTAAGTTAAGTTTGAAATGATGTTAAGAATAATTTCTTTTCTGAGCGTACCTATGTTTACCTACGTAAGTATGGTTAGTCGTAGAGAACCTTCATTTATACTGCATTTTATTAATAAAATGTTACCAATCTCTATAGAATTTTCTTTATTATGACATTCATTATTATTTATTGAGTTTTCACCAGAAAACCTGATTTAAAATCCAGTTAGTGAAAACTATACCCACAGTTACTGTTTGGTTTCCTGCTGATTGCCTGTATTCACAAATAGCAGACTGTAAAATATTCCTTCTCAAAATCCAGAATTTGGAACAGTTACTCTTTTTCAGAGGTCAATTAAATCATTTAAATTTAAGAAATTACAATTGAATAAATTCTCATGAGTTTCAAAAGTTTAAATTCATTTGTTCTGTGTTATCCTTTAGTCTATTCAAAATAAACACTTTAAGAATTCGCTCTAAAATATCTCATTCACTGACGAATTATCTTATCTATAATTAAAAGAATCTCAAATCCAATAAGATGGTTTTTAATTCAGTCTTTTCACAGTCGAATTCAAATATAGGTAATTATCATAATTCATCCTAATATCTACTTATTAATTATGTTTTATTGGAATTAGAATGAATTTATGATAAACGAATGATTTTATAGCAATCATTTGCATTGAATTGCTTAAAATGAAACTTGATGAAATAAGCACGCCACTCTATTAACTAAAACTTTAGTAACAACAAATAAAAAGTCTTGAAGCGTGAAATCGTAACCACGCTAATTTCATCTTTCACGTATAAATCAGAAAATTAGAGTAAAAATCAATGTTGATTAATTAATTTCACTTAAATTACTAACCAAAATTACCATAAATCACCATTATTAGCTCATCATTCGAATTACAAACTTGTAAAGTTTCGTTCTTCCCATTTTTTTTCTTTCCATTTTCTTCGTTATGCTTCTATTGTTTTTCTTTTCTTCTCTTTTGAAAACTGTTGTTGATTTCCAATCGAGCGGAAAATCATTTTTTGTTTAGAATGAATTTAGTTGTTTTTGGAGAGACGCAAATGTTCTAGGAGAGAGTAATTAACAAAAAACGAAGTTGTAAAAACTGTTAAAAGAACAGGAAACATTTTGTGGGGACTGAAAAGAGGCGTGATATTTTCTCTGTTTTCGCTAGCCCTAAAATGGCAATTAACAATGTGGATTTTTTTTTTGTAATTTCTTTTCAGTTATTCAGCATATTCTTAAATTGGACAAAAAAGATTTAAAGATCAAAAACCGATAAGAAAACTTGTTTATTTCTGGATAGATAAACTGTTTTATTTCTGGATAGGTTCATATGTTACATATTTAAGAAAATATAATTTAAATAAAAGAAATTAGTAAAACACAGACAATGCTACGCAAAATTTATTGCACATTTTAAATCTGTATATATATATATATATATATATATATATAACTCAAGAAAAATAGCGCATTCTGAAAAAACGTACCATTTATTATAAAATGAAAAAAAAAGAGCCGTGAGCATTAAAAAAGTAAAAAAAAATCTCTCAGACTATTCCGAGAACAAATTAGGAATTCCGAAAATATTCGAAATTCTTAAAATAGAAGTACTAGCTGCTTTTGGCGATCATTTGTATGCCCGATGAAATAAAGTTTTAATTTTAAAATATTGTGGTATCATTCAAAATGACATCTTTTTTATCTATGATTACTTAATAAACATACAGTCCTTATTAATTATATCTGACCTGAAAGTAGTAATTTAATTAATAAAATCAGTCATGTTATTGAAAATAGGGTTACGTCAATGTTTTCGTATTTTAAGTCTCGCAATAATGTATTGTTACGATTTTAGCGTAGCGGGTTCGGATTGAATGGACTTTATTTGAGGACAGCACAAACAAATTTATTTACAGCTATTTACAGGTATATACAGGATGACTTGAAAAAGTAAAACTTCAGAAAACACAATCCAGCAATAATCAGTCACTTACAGCGTAAATGCAAGTCTTACGCACAATAAACACGGTTTGCAAAACAGCTATAGTATAGCACAGCCACAGTCAATCACAGCGAGTTCAATAACACAGCGTTAACAGCAAACGCAAACACCGCTCACTAATAACAAGCGAAAACCCGCTAGTCCAGAAAACCGCTTCTCTTCCCAAAGAGAGATCATCCGCAGGAAGAGGCAACCCGCCTCTTATATAGTCGGGCGAAAACACCGAGAGGCTTCCGCAATCAGGGAGAAAAACCAAGGCGCAGCCAGAATTCTCTCGGGGTTACCAGAATATTCCTTCCGCCAAGTCAACTCGGCTGGCGCGGAGCGCCTTGTGACCCGCCGCCAACGTTTTCACCTCCAGCGAGTGTTCGCCCGCTTGTAACAGTATTTATTTTTTATTACAATAATTTTGTGTTTAGGAATGAGGTTTTCGGGTTTTATTCAGAAATTAAACACGCTGAAATATTTACTAGGTTTTAATAACTACATTAAAAAATAAATTATTGAAAATTTAAAGACATTTTCGTATGAAATAAAAATATGTGTTTTATATTTCAAATAAAAACCTCTATATTTTGAACATCTATTCATATTTTCAGCATAAATTGATTGGTAACCAAACGGTGCATTTTTTTCCATTGAAAAGGTAGCTTCGTGAAATGCAGTACCCATGTACTGTTTGTCCATAAGGAGATCTCTGGCCGACAGTCGTCTATGTTTACGGCGGGAGCTATAGAAACAGGTTACTGCAGGAAGAGTCCATTGCGCAGAGGTAGAAATTCATTCAAGTTTCTTACGTTGGCGCGTTTAGCGCCTAATTGGAGGTATTGATATATTACCTTTAATTTTCGAAAGCAAATTTAAAAAATAATTCACTGGGCCGAAAATTCTTTACGTACTTGGAATTTTGAAAAAAAATATATTACTCCTGTTAGAATAATATAGAAATTCCTTTCTGATTAGTACAGAAAGAACAGAGTAAATCAAATAGAAAAACTGAATAATTATTTATATGTCTAACGAGTGTACAAGAAGAAGAAAAATTAAGAAGAATCCAGCATGACAAAAAATTAATCTTCATTATTTTTGTTTTAAATTTTTGTAACTAATTAAGAAACAATTCTCCGCAGCAAACGCAAAGTAATCTGTCTAATTCAACATAAAAATAACATAATCGTAATTGTTTCATAATTTTTATAAAATGTTGCTTTTAGTAAAATATCCATTGTTAAATATGTTTAAAACTTCTCCAAAGTAAATTTATTTATTTATTTTTGATCTATATACTATTTTTTGAAACTCAAAATTAACAATTACATGTTATCAAATTTTAAGGATAATCAAAAGTATGTTAAGCTGAAACTTTTGATTATCCACTTATTGAATAACAGAAAACAAGAGCACATTATTGAAAAAATAGAAAATATCAAAAAGGAATCAAATAAATTTCGTAGCTTCAGAAAATAAACTAAATAAAATTCCATATCTTCTATAACTTACGATTAAACTAATTGAAATGAAACAAAAAAAATTTTAAAATTCCCTTTTTATTTATAAAACATTAATTATTATTAAAAGAGTGCAAAACTAGCAGAGATCGTATGACAGTTGTGTACTTTCAATTAAAAGAATTCTAAAACACTGTGACAAGATTCCGTTTCTTCTGAATCGGAATCCGATTCAGTACTTCCAATCTCAATCACTAGTTTATCTACTAGTTCTTCTAAAACCCCATCTTTTCCCAATACGAATTTTCAGCAAGTTTCAAGCAAAATTCTATAACATTATGCACAATTTTAAGTGCTTGTGATTTTAAAGTCTCTCCATTCTTAAATCGAAAAGGCATTTTAAAGGATCTCAAGATTCAAGAAACAAAAATTATTAATTAATAAAATGCAGTTAATATTAACCAAAGAAAATATTAATAAAATAAGTAAGCTAAGCAAATATAAAGATACGAGCAACTGCAGTAAAAGCGAGAAGACGAATGAGCAATAGTTTTTTTATAGCTTCATTTTTTCGCCAAGATAAAGAATACCCCCGCAGACTTCCGTTCGATTCCATTCATTCGAAATGGATCCTCCCTATCGACGCCTGTTTCTATAACGCCCGCCGTAAACATAGACGACTGTCGGCCAGAGATCTCCTTATGGACAGACAGTACTACGTGATACTGTTTTTGTAAACACACACACACACACACACACAGAGAGAGAGAGAGAGAGAGAAAGTTGACACACATCGATTTTGTCACAATGCATGAAAATATCTTCAGACTTAATTGCTAGAAATGTGTTTGGAACCTGCAAATGCAATTTATATTCTTCAAGCAGATAAAAATAAATTATAATTAATTATTAATAATTAAATAAAATATAAGCAGATAAAAATAAATGTAAATGTTCATTAATTAACTGGTGCTAAAAATAATAAATATTATTTTTATGATTCACCAACATAACCTAATCACTCAAAATATAAAATAAGATATAACGCGGTATTTGTTTACCTTTTTACGATTTCTTCAACCGGGTTCAAGTGTTTAAAGAATTTTGAAAAGTGCTGCCCTCATCATTACGAGATGAAGTAAATCTCTATAATCTTTTTCAGTATTCTGAATGCCTGCCAATATAGTCAACATATTTCAACAATACTATTGGTAATTTTGTGCTAATATTTCCTAGCATCTTGTTTTTCAGGCCAGTAAGTTCTCGTATTCGAAGGAATTTTGTTCTTTTTGTAATTCGAATTCTGGCTAACACGGGAGTAATCGTTAAGAAAAAGGTCTGATGCAGATTAAAGAATGGAATTAATAATTTGCGGATAAAGAAAAGAGTTCTAGATCTATTAAATGCCCCATGGTTTTTTAAACGTTTAAAAGGAGCCTCAAATATGATAATTCATAATTTAGTCAAAATATATGCTAATTATAAAATTGCATCTAATAGAGGCCTTATATTCGTGTCAATTTAACTCCATGCATTTATAACGATAGATGGTTTGGTTTGTTGAACTATATTATCGCATGAAATAGTTTGGGCTAAACTGCGCCAAACATATAGTAAGATTTAATCTCATCTTAAAAGTTTTAAAATTTTGTTTCTAAATGGATTCATCTTCCTTGACTTGTGAACCTGAAAAATCTACAAAAATTGGTAGCAGGGTAAAAAAAAACCCATCAAAAAGTTATTTAAGAATCAAATGAAAACAAATTTGAAAAATACAAAAAAAGGATGGAGATGAAGAATGTTTTTTTTTTTAATTTTAAGTGGGAATACTGAAAATAGCGAATGCGTTAATTGTTATTTTGTGGACATTCTATTAAGAAAAATAGAACCATCATAGGACATTGATATACTGTACATCAGGGTGCGGGTTTCCCCGACAGCAAATGTTTATGTAAGAGCTGTGTGTGATCAATTCTTAATCTTGCAAGAAATGTGTCAAGTTTTCTATAAGGTGAACAAGGCCAACAGATGATTAGATGTTTTAAGTTTATTTGCCTCTGTAAGATCCCGCTGAGTTTCCCTTTTTAAGATGCTTTTTAGGTCTTTTAAAGACAAAAAATATTTTATTATAATGGTACCAGATATCTTAAAATCTTCTCATAACAATAAAAAATGGTTCATTAAGAATTTTTAATGGTACTATAAGTATGCATAGGATGGTTAATGTTCCAAAAGGTCTAAACACAAATATTAAAGAAAAGATAGTTTATTCCGTTAGAAGAAATTTAAAAATATCTACAACTGCATCTTTTTATATAAAATACATTCAACTTAAAGCAATTCAATTCACCATATATTTATTTAATTTAATTATAAGGGATTTTTTCAATGGGAGATGATTGATTATTTTAAATAAACTCATACAATGCCTTCAATTTTTACCTTTTTATCCCTGAATAAACTTTTAATTGAATCGGTGTATTACTTTCTTTTCCACCACTGTCGGTTAAATTTCTACTGCTCAAATGAATATTCTAATGAAAAGGAAAGAAACAGCAATTAAAAAGCAAAAGATTTATGCGCTCATTAGCAGAGACAAAAAGAGTTCCACAAAAGTGTTTGGCATTGTTTGAACATTTTCTGTGTCGATTTCGCCAAATTACTGAAACAAATGCCGACTGTTCCATCAATTTGTAAGCACTCCACAGAAGATTAAAAGGAACGTTTAAATTTACAAGAATACAGATGACAAAATATTCTTTAAATTTCTTTTGTGGCGAATGTAAGTACCAAATGATTGTCACCAGAGTAAATTTATCAATAGCTGCTAAAGTAAATGAAGAAATAAATTCCAATTGTTTTGTTTCTGGAGAGTAAATTTATGGGCAACTCATTCCTTCTCCAGATTCCTAAGTCCTTAATTGAATTTCTTTTCCACAAAATAAACAAGTTCATTTCGCGATTAATTAATGAATTAAAGAAGTAATTAAATTCTTGGCGAATAAATCCCGTGAATTTCAGAAATTTCTGCTCGAATTAATGGAAAACCATTCCGACCCAAGCGATATTTTAAATTCTTCTTTGAGATTTAGTATTTGCTTTTCTATAAAGCCACATTCATACAAATTAAAGCTGATATCTTGTATTTTTAGTTTACCAAAATAAAAACGATGGGAAATAATTGAACTGCGTGTATTCGATTCAATAGCTTCTCAGGTTTTAAACTGTTTTATGCATTCAAAATATATTTAAATTTTTGAAAAGAGTTTAATAAATATTTTATAAAATTAAATTTATTCCGTTGCTACTAATTAATTTATTTCGTTGAATTAAATGTATTTCGTTGCTACTAATTAATTTATTTCGTTGAATTAAATTTATTTCGTTGCTACTAATTAATTTATTTTCGTGAATTAAATTTATTTCGTTGCTACTAATTAATTTATTTCGTTGCTACTAATTAATTTATTTCGTTGCTACTAATTAATTTATTTCGCTGAATTAAATTTATTTCGTTGCTACTAATTAATTTATTTCGTTGAATTAAATTTATTTCTTTGCTACTAATTAATTTATTTCGTTGAATTAAATTTATTTCTTTGCTACTAATTAATTTATTTCGTTGCTACTAATTAATTTATTTCTTTAAATTTATTTCGTTGCTATTAATTAATTTATTTCGTTGAATTAAATTTATTTCGTTGCTACTAATTAATTTATTTCGTTGAATTAAATTTATTTCGTTGCTACTAATTAATTTATTTCGTTGAATTAAATTTATTTCTTTGCTACTAATTAATTTATTTTGTTGAATTAAATTTATTTCGTTGCTATTAATAATTTTTTTCGTGGAATTAAATTTATTTCATTGCTACTAATCAATTTATTTCGTTGAATTAAATTTATTTCGTTTCTACTAATTAATTTATTTCGTTGAATTAAATTTATTTCGTTGCTACTAATTAATTTATTTCGTTGAATTTAATTTATTTCGTTGAATACTGATCGTTACTGAATGTTACTTAATTGTGTCATTAATGGATTCTTAGGAAAAAGATTTCAATAGGAAACTTTCTAAAATCTTAAAATTCAGTTGAATACTTATTTTTTAATAAATACTAATAATTTTTCATATACGCGTACAGCAGCAATGCAGAGTACGTGACTACCATATTAAATCTATAATCTGAAAAATGCAGAAAACTCTTTTCAACTTAAAAACACATTTTATTGTGACTTATTAGTCACAATAATATATGTTTCTCAGTGTTTAAATTGCACCGATTGCTGACACGGACACTTTCGGGCATATAACTTAAACCATGGGCTAAAAGTTGTTTCGTCATTCATACAAAATTTATTATTTTATTTTCCTCTCATAATGAGAAACCTATACATGGTTTTGAGACACTGAAATCCTCATACATGTCCATGCCCTTAGATTTAAAATTGCGTGAATTGCATGAAACAAGTTACATATATGTGTTCAAGACATTATTCTGTGTCATGCGGTAAATATTTGAAATAATAGTTATTAGAAATTATCTTAAATAGTATATTTAAAAAAAAATTCAGCCCATTAATTTAATTATTTCAAATATTATATAATATTTCAGAATCTTGAATATTTTCTGTTTGGATCAAAAGTTAACAACACGAAAATTCGAAAATTAGTTCAGTAAATACATAAATTGAAAATAACCGTCAAGGCTAACTGTAAAGACATATTCGATCAACTTGAAATGAAAAAAAAAATATCATTTTCTCGCATAAATATTATTGTATTAGAACATTTCATATGAAAAAAAATATCCTTTTTTTTGTTTACTAAAATAGATTACGCTCAAGTTCTCCGAATTTAAACACTTTTCCATCAAGTAAGAAAATATCTCGCTGCTCATATTGAGATATTCTACATTTATTAAAATATACAAAAAATACTCTGCAAATCTTTTAGGTTTTCCTTTTTTTTCCAAAATGTTTATCTTGCTTTCAATGTTATTTCAGTTAAACGAAATCATCTTCCACGCGTGCTTTTTTTATTTTGAAAGCATGGATTGCCTATCTAAAGAAATAATTTCAAAATAAATAATCTAGATTTATTCCCCTGAGAAACTTAAATGCTTTCTTTTCCGTATACGTATATTTGATTTTCTTTTCTATTGCAAATCATTTCTTTTTCCTGTTCAAATTTCTATTTTGTTTACATTTATAGTAAAATTTAATGAGATAACTTAAACTAAAGTAAAGCAGATAACTAGACAAATATTTTTGCTGAAGGGAGAAATTATGGCTCTTTTTACTAAAAAAGTATTAGAGCACAATTTACTTAGCTGAATGATGAGTAATGTAAAGAATATATGTTTAATGCAAACTATTATTGTAATTTAAACAATTTATATTTTTATATTTATTTTGTGAAATCTGTTAGAAAATAAAAGATCCTACAATTTCTTTTTAACGATTCTCTTAGTTTTACTGCATACAACTTCTATATCTAAATCACATACACATGAAATTCAATTCCTATTTCTTATAATATCATATTTCAAATTTCAATCTCATTGTATTACTTTAAAATCTAAAAGATATTTTCAAAGTAATCAATTGAAAAGTTCTCAAACTTTACAGTTGGTTAATCTATCCGTAGCCTTATTTAGAAATATAATTTTGACACGTTTTAAATAAAAAAAATCTTAGTATATAAAGTTATATACTGTAAGAAGATTTAAAGTTTTGAAAATATCAGAAATATAATTGTTGAGAGCGATTGAAAATGATCGTAAGAACATTAATTTTTCTATAAAATATTAATTGTTGAAGATAAAAGTATCCAAATTAAATAAAAATTGGCTCATCATAAAAAATATTTTTATATGAATTCTGTTTAGTTTATAGTTACTTGCTATAGAATTCAATATTTGATAACCATACTAGTAAGTTATATAATATATTTAATATTATTTTTTCATTAGTTCATAAAAGACCTGGAGGCATCTTGATAGAATTCTCATCTTCGAAACTAATCTCTACTCAAAGAGGACAAAACACTTAATTAAGATCTCTACTCAA
>JAOUZG010019144.1:1116194-1142143 GCA_026289955.1 Argiope argentata
TGTTATTTCCTTCTTAAAAATAGAAGAATAAAAAGTTAAAGAATAGAAGAATACCCATTCTATTCGCCGAGTAACTGCTGGTTTCTGAATTATTAGAAATAGGCATATTAGTTCAAACCGAAAACTATTTGAATTACATGAGTTTGGATTTTTCATTATAAGATATTAAGGTGAGCACCTCAGTGTCATTAGTATAGTCTTAAATTTCTTTTATTCTATTTAAGGAAAGTAATATTTATATGTCGGTCTCGGATATGTTATAGTATTTTTAAAAATAATATTTCGAGCAAAAATATCTTTTTCTAGTACCAAATATGACCACTCAATGAATAATAAGATTTTAGGATGTTATGATAAGTGGCGAAATGTCATATATCTAATAAACGGATCGTGTTTTCTCAAAGGAAGTTATATTTGGGTCAATATTCCCCGCTTTTCTTTTGATACAAAAATAATCACACCCGAGAATTACGTGATCTTAGACACTTTCAATGATCAAGTCTATAAAGTTTATTATATCAACATTTTTTTTTTTGAGATTCTGAGGTTTTATAATACAGTACGGAAAAAAACACATATATGAATATTTTCTTCTTTATTTAAAGGCTCAATCTAAGATGCTTTTTAGGACCTTGATTTTTATATAGAAATTTGAACCGAACCACAAAACTAGCTGTAAAATCGTTTTCATTCAGCTCAAAAAGAAAACTTAGTATTATATTTTCCACACAATAACTTTTTTATTGGATCGTTTTATGTAAAAAACAAGTAATAAAAAAAAGTCAGTCCCTACTTAGGTCAATAATTATGCATTTAATTACTTAGTATTAAATAATTACAATTGATATAAATATTTGACCAAAAAATTATATCTGACCAAAACAAAATCAAGTTCGAATCCATTGAAAATAAATCAGAACAGATTTAGAATGCAATCGGAACACACTCAATTGGCGTTGAAACGGGGCAACCAAATGAGGCAACACAAAGAAATGAATTTTCTACACCAGTTAAGGTAACGCAATATAGATAACACATTTCCAATTTTTATTATTCTGTGTTATTTTAATTATTAAATTCCTTAAAATAAATCCGAAAAAATATTTTAATAACAATATTTGATTTTAGAAGAGAAGAAGTTAAAAAAAGAAGTTAAAAAACTCTTACTTGAACTTGAGTGGATTAATAAAAAGTTTTTAAACTACTGAAAATTTGAACAAGATTATTTATATATATGCATACATAATCTTGTTCAAATTTTCATTAACTAATAAAATACTTTTTATTCATCCATTGAAGTTCAAGTAAGTTTTTTTTTTAAACTTCTAGTGTGTATTTAAATATGGATATATAATAGTGGATGTATAAATATATTTAGGAAGAAAGTGAGCTAATATTAGGAATTGAATTACAAAAATGTTTTCATTTTTCTTCTCTTTATTTATAAATACATCAAAATACCGAGTTCTTCGAATTTAAATATTTTTCCCCATTATCAGAGAAAAAGAGTCATGATTGAACTTTGCGTAATCGATTTTTTTTTTATTAAAGGCCTAAAATAAGGAATACCCTTGCAAGTCCCTCACATCTTACTTTTTCAAAATGTTCTTGCTTTTGATGTTATTTCAGTTAAACGAAATCATCTTTTTCTCGTGACTTTTTATTTTGAAGGCATTTATTGTTTGTCTAGTGAAATGACTTGAAAATAAATAACTTAGATTTATCCATCGAAAAAAATTCGATGGGGAGTTTCTCTTCTTTTATAAGCTTGTTTTTTCAATCTAAAAGAGCTTAACCCTTTTAATTCAATTTCGAATCGTTTTCGACTAAATCACGTTTTGTTTACGTTCACCGTAAAATCAAACAGAAAGGCATGAGATAGATTAAGAGAGATAAATAGACAAATGTTTTGGGAAAACGAAAAAGAAAAATTTTTACTTTGTTTGAAAAAAATATATTCTTTATTTTCAGGGAATGAAAATTTTTTAAAGAGAAAGTTTAGAATGCTAGTTTATCAAGGGATTTTTTTCTTTATTAATTTATAGAATTTTTGTGTCAAACATTTATGTAACAAAATCACCTCTCTTATGATACTTTAGCCGACGTCCTGACACAGGAGTAGTGCTTCTTCCCCATGATAAGGGAATCATGGTTTCGAGTCCCAGTTCGGACTTGGTTTCTCTTCATCTGTTCTATATGTGATATGTGTGAATGTGTCCTGTAAAAAGGGGCTGTACAAGCGTATGTGATGCGTGAGTAGCTGTTCTGTATGTGATATCTTTGTGAAATATTATGTCAACTTTTGTAAACCACGTGTGGTTCTTAGTGGTGCACAGGGATTTCTAAATGTTTTTTTAAATATATTATAAATACTAATTTTGAAAATATTATAAATATTACTGTAAAGTTTATTGAGATACTGTTCTCTTTAGATGTCAATAGATTATTAAAGCGAATAATCTACTAAAATTGAATAATTTATCTCTCTTCCAGTCATATTTAATATTATAATTTTGACAACTTAAGATCTTAGATAAATTAAAGTATGTCCCAATTTTTTGTCAGCAAAACCCAATCCAGTTATATAGATTTGAATTCTATTATTTCCAACTAGTCGTATTATAGTCCAATCAAATGTAAGGCAGGTCTTCTTCAAACAGTTGAAAAATATTAAAAATGTCAGAATTGTAAAATTCAAAGTTTCATAACTCTATTAGAATCTCAGAAATATAAGACACTCGTTTAAATTCAGGTGTCAAACTTTTGAAGAAGCGAGTAAGGGATATATTGTAAGAAAGTTGAGAGCTAGAGAAGAATTCTTACTTGAGTTTCATACTTGAAGATGATATGAAATGGTATAGAGGGAGATAAATTTTCCATTTAATATTAATTGGTAATCTTTCAAAGGTTATTCCAGTCAATT
Organism: Argiope argentata; assembly: GCA_026289955.1. Lineage (NCBI taxonomy): Eukaryota > Metazoa > Arthropoda > Arachnida > Araneae > Araneidae > Argiope > Argiope argentata. Next base: position 1,119,118 of record JAOUZG010019144.1, read on the forward strand.
ACTTAAGTATCTCTATCTCTATAAAACAACTCAAAATATATTTTGATCTAAAATTAAAAATCGAAATTTCAAATCATTGTTTTAAAAAATGAGATAAATCCATTGATTTTTTTAATGTTAATAATAGGATCGTCACTACTAATACGACCATACGGCATTTCTAAGACTATATTCAAAAACAGCTTTGTTATCATAATGCAAATTATGAGTATCAGGACATCAATATACAATCTATTCAAACATTTTTTTATTCAAAAATTAGTTACTTGCAACTCAGCAATCATATTGTTTTTTAATCATTAGCCATCTGAAATTTTCTTTAAGTCGCAATGTACCATTTTGAAATTTTATTTATTTTTTCAATTTCAATTGTTAAAAAGACCTACAAAATGTTAAAATAATTCAGACTCATTTTCAAAGTAACTCAATTTAAAACATTAGAATATATTTTGTTTTGTGTAATAAACAGCTCCAAGAATTAAGTGAATAATTATGCTTCAAAATATCGTTCCGATTGTCAAGAGTTAATATTCAAAAATGTGCAAACGAAGTAATTTTTATTACTGGAAAACATAGAACAGATTCCAGTCCATGGCCATTACAGGCATGCTCTGCTGAACAGATAAATATAAGTATCCCATAGAAAAATGAAAACCATGTCGGCCCACGGAATTTGTACAATTAACTGAATAATTAGTGTATCATTGATACCCAAGAATTTTGAAAATATAGGAAGCCTCTAGATCAAAGTAAACCACCAGAAGTAAAAAAGAACGATGAAGTATGTAGCACTTATATATTTAGGATTTAATAATCCTAATTTACTTAAATTCCGATAAGAGAATAAATATTTTCAAGGTCATCATAAGAGGTGTTTCAACCGCGTTCCAAATTGAATTAGTCAAACTTTCCTGTCAACTAGAACATTTCTGCTTGACTGCTTTTCACATTCGTTCTTCATTTGCATTCTTTTCCTTGTTATTTAAAACAAATGCCATGCATTATTAAATCCGATTCAGTTTTTATTTCTTTATCAATATTCAGTGAACATTCTCAAAGTAATTATGGTCATTTAATTTAGTATGAGAAATCCCCTATACCTATATGCAGATAAATAAGTTTTTGATTATGTAGATAAATAAGTCAAACATGATGAGGCTATGAGAGCCTGTGATATTTCCTTAAAAATAGGAATCACTATTTTGAATAGTTAATGGACTATTTCTTTGTTCTTTTGATAGTTATTTCAAATATTTGGACCATTAGAAATTCGGTAGCATTTAGGGGATTTGTTTGATGTCTTTGGAATTCTTTTTATTTGAAATCGAAATTTTTAAATAGAAGATAAATAAGTTTTGGTAATTTTTTTAAAAAAAATATTATTTATTTATTTTCTTGAATAAGATAAAACTCAACTTAAATACATGTATCGAAAAAAAAAAGAAAAATGACCATGTCACAATATAAAAAGGCTTTGCAGTATCGTAAGTTATATTTTTTCCCTTCTTTCAAACTAATAAAATCTTACGAAAGTATTAAAACATATAATTAACACAATTTGTTTTTATTTTTATAACATTTAATCTAAAATTTTGACTACACAATTTGTTTTCATTTTTGTAACATTTAAGGTATCCGACTACGTTCGAAGAAAATTTTTTGAAATATCGAATTTTTTAAAAACTATTTATGGTTTTCAGATGTATTGTCAATTATTAACACCATAAATACAAAAAATATTTTTGAAAATATATATTTTGAAAAACAGGAAAATTTTTAGTAAAATTTAAGGACATTTAACCAAAACGGCTAACACTATACACAAAATTGTAATGCAGCAATCCTATTTTTCTTTGCACACAAGTTATAGAATATATTGATGAATGAAATGAACCAAAATATAAGAAAAATAATAATATGCAGAGAAGTTATGAGTAAAAATATACTTATATATGATTTTTTTCCATAAATTCATAACTTCATTTTTCTAAAAACACCTATGAATGAAAAAGTAGTTCACCGATATTAAAACTTTTTTTTAATTCATTGCCTATAATATTTGAAACACATGCTGCAATTTTTATGTAAATACCTCTTTTAGTTTTTGAGATATAATGTTAACGGTGGAGGATTTTTATGAAAATTGAAATTTTGAGAAAATTAAAGTTAAAAACAAATTTTAGTTGGAAAATATGGTTCATCTTATTAAATTTGTTTAAAACTCCCCTGTATGATATTTTAAACCTTTCTTTTCCTCAATAAGTCAGAATTTTTTCTTTTGGATGCGAGAATTTTTTTTTCTTTGACTTTTTAGTTGTGCTAGTGAATGTCTTTTAGAACTAGTAATTCGCATATAATTCCCTGCACTCAATTTTAAAATTTCTACTAGACCTTTTATACCAACATTAAATTGAAGCACAGTTATAAATGAACCTAACTGCAATGTTTGCAACTCGACAAAATGCTTTTTAGGTCCAAATTTCATAACATGCCATTGAAACTCTCATGAGTATTTTACGTTTTTCCTTGTAAACTCCTACACTGTAATTCCTGCCCAGATAATTTTATAAACGAGTTTAAATTGTTTTATTATATGAAGTCAAAGTCCTGATGATTTATCCGAGAATATTAAAATAGTTGTTAACACTGAGTTTTGAATAATTTACAGTAATAAGATCAGTTGAATTAGTTGGAATTTCACTTTTAGTACCTTTTATAGAATATCAAGAATTGTAATGATTTCGGGAGAATTTCCTCTCTTTGAGCAATAATTTTTTTGGTGACTCATTATAAAAATGTCAAAAATTGTAAAAAAGTTTCAAGAAAATTAATATTTTGTCTTTTAAAAAAGCAAAATAAAATTAGAAAAGCAAGTACGAGATTGTAAACAGAAATGTTTCCAATTTTTCTCAAATAAATGAGAAAAATATGTGTTAAAAATGTAAAGCTTATCACGAGCAGCAAAATAAAACTATTTTATAAGATAAAACCAACAGAAAATTTCAAAATTTGGCAAAATGAAGGCTATTTTTAGTTTCAGAATGCAACTTCCGGTTTTATTTTGTTTCGGTAAAGTATTTTATAATCGCTATAACTTTTTTTTTCTAAATTACTTAGAAACAAAAGATAAACTGTTTTGGAAAGAGAAAAGTCTAAATAACAAAAAATAGCTATAAAATGTTTTTCACCGAAGTGGTCGAAAACCAGTGTTTTAAACTTAGTAGAATACCTTCTAAAATTTTGAAGTGACAGATTAAACTGATCACATTTGCCAAAGAATAAGTAAACATTAGAATATTGATATTTAAAGACAGGGTAATATTTAAATTTTTTCCTCTACCTTTATTATCTGGACAAAGGTATCCAGACACATCTTAAAAAAGGAAGTCTGATGGATGACGCAATTTGAAGTGTAATCAAAAGCTATAAAAGCGTTAGTAGTCCTTTGTCAGGTTGTAAATATGCGCTTATGAGGAAATGTGGAAATCAAAGGAGCTTAGTGAATTTGATGGTGGCAGTATAGTGGGATACAACCTTTGTGGGAAATCAGTTCGTGGGACTGCCGATATTCTACAGAAGACTAAATTCACCGTGAATGATGCATTTGTGGAGTGGAAACTTAACACAGAACTCTGAAAAACAGAAGCAGTCATAGAACTCTGAAAAAGGTAGTGAAACAAAATCACAAATCCTCGTTGGTGGAATTTTCTCAGGACTTCCAAAGCTCATCAGGTGTTGGTGTTAGCAGCAGGACTGTTCGTTGAGAGTTAAAAAAGTTGGAATCCTATTGTAGTTTAGTCATGCACAAGCCAAACATCTCTCTACAAAATACGAAGCATCGATATCAATGGTACAGAGCTCAACGTCATTAAACTGTGGACGTGTGAAAAACTATTCTTTGGAGTGATAAATCTCTCATGACAGTCAGGTTCGGATGGATGCATCTTGGTATAGAGGATATCTGTCAAATATTTCATTAATGCTGAATTGTGGGAATTGTTAAGTTTGATGGTGGAAGCATAAAGGTGTGGGGATGTTTCTTGTGGTTTGGCCTGGGTTCGTTAGTTTCTGTGGTTGGAAGTATGAACACTGAGAGGCATGTGGACATTTTGGACAATGCTACACTCTCGAATCTATGGCGATATTTTAGAGAATCCCAATTTCTCTTCAAGCAGAGTAACTGCTCCATTCAAACATCAAGGCATGCACAAATGTCTTGACGAAATATTCAAAACCTGGACGGGCTTTCTCAGAACCTCGATATAAATCCCATAGAACTCATTTGGGACGAATTAAAGAAACACAGATTACGTAGCCAGCCTAATTGACCATCCTCACTGCAATCACTCACTTCAGCTCTGATGGACGCCTGAAAGTGAAATCCTATGGCCACCAATCAAAAACTGGTGAAAGGTCTTCCCAGACGTGTCCAGGCTGTCATCGATAGAAAAGGAGGATCAACGTCATATTAATATGTGTCTCAATATACTCTAAGTCTATGCCACTGTGTGCCCGGATACATTTGGCCAGATTGTGTGTTTGTATCTCCCAAAAACAATCGTCACATCATATCATATCAAAGTGCCAGTAAAAATGCAAACATCAGGATGTTACATTTAAAATGAATTGCCGTTTAAATTACCGGTTTAATTTCGATATCATATATGAAATATTCAGATAATAAACATATTACACAGTTCAATTTTTAAATAGATTAAGGTCTTTTTTTATTTAATAAAATCAAAAGCAAAATTATTTTGAAACTAACTGGTATGATTCAAATTAAAATTATTTTAATTATCGGGCAAAAATTCATCAATAGTATTTTCAGCAACTCTTGAACAACAATTTCAAACATATACTTAAAAGGCATGTGTTATGAATATTGTCCCATTAGTAGTCAAATACCTGCTCATGAGAAAAGATGAAATCACTTAAAATATTTATTTAATTGAAGTTTTGAAGCAAACATTTAAGAAAGAATAACTCCAAAGCTACTTTTCAATAATACTTCTAAAAAATTTGGTAAAATTAATTCATAAGGTTTGAACTTATGAATCCCAATATACAAAAAGATACTCAAATACGTTGAATCACTATTTTACTATTAAGGGGACTCGGTACCTCAAAGATTTTGGAAAATCGATGGAAAGGTCGATTTTCTGATTTTTAGTGAATAATGATCCTTGAACCTTTGACTTGTTATTCTGAAAATTTTAAAACAATCTGACAAGTATTTAATGAGATATGGAACTATTTTGTCTAACGCTATATCAAATGGCATGGCCACTTCCTGTGTTTACATCAGACATATTTCATATGCGAGTAGCGAAGCCAAGTCCCTCTTTTTTTTCCATGAAATAAAAAGAGGCAAAGTTTGAAACAATAACAGTAAATCCTTGTTTATTTATAGTTTTACTGCTTTCATTGAGGTTTTTGATTGAATTTACATTTGATTTTATTATAATTACTTTGAGAGCAAAACTGTCTTTTTCAAGACAACCTCATTTATTTATTGCTTACCTCTTTTTAATTGGTTTCGAAAATGCCTCACATAAAAAGGAAATCCCATTTCCTTGCTATGAGTTATAATACACCATATTACCTTGCTATATAAAATTTTTGTACATTTTTTGGGTCATTTTCAAAAATGTCGTTAATGCTTATGTTAATTATGCTTTCATTATTTCATGTATATGTCTCAGATTAACACAAAACTTTTATAGAACTATGTTTGAATGATAATATATTATTTAAAATATTATGTATTTATATAAACTATTTCATAGTGAAAATTTTTGTACAAATGTGTTTTTATGGCATGCATTGTCTAGAAAATTTACCTACTTCAAAATGGCTGAACTCATTTAAATTTTAATTAAATGACCTTGAATTGTTACTGAATAGTATTGCTTATATGATAAACAGAATTGCAGATCATTTTATAAATATTTTTACTAAAAAATCTATTGAATTAAAAAAAGTAATCATTTTATAATTTTTTCCTTAATTTTTTTGATAATTCCTATATATGGTAATGGTCATTAATAAATATGATAATAATGTATATTAATAAAATTTCTATCTTGACACTTACAAATGCCATATAATTGTTCTGAAAAAAATCTAACTTCATATGAGTTGTATTTATAATAATTTTACTGTGTTGAAAACTTTAAAGCTGTTTTTCTCAGTTTGCCTTTTTTCAAAATTTTGTCTGCTACAAAATGCTAAAAGTCAATCACATTTTATTGTAATTGCATGATTTTTTTTCTGCTCACTCTTAAATGTATGCTTAATAGAATTAGCGATCGATTTGTTAAAATTTTGATTAGATGTTTTTCTAAAAATGTTCAAAGTGGAAAAATCTGATATTTTCCAAAAAATTGCATAAAGTTTTGTAAAACATTTTTTTTCTCACAAACTAATATAGATATCAAAAACCGGATCCCTATTTTTGTTACATACATTGTAAAATCACCCTCAAAAAATTTGAGGAAAATATTTTTAAAATTGCAGAAGAAGGATTTTTTTTAAATGTTCAATTTTTTTAAAAAAAATTAAAATATTTAAATTTGTAACTTTTGAATTTGTAAAATATTTTAGAAATTTCGTTTTATATACGATTGAAATTGATCCATCACAAAAGTTAATAATTTTATAAAAAAAATGTGGAAAAAAATTTTTTGGTACCGAGTCCCCTTAATAGAGATAATTGTGATGTAAATTTTATATTATGATTAAATCAGAATAAGATGGAAAGAAATATCTTTAAGAACCCCAATATTTGAAGCAAGTCTTTTTTTTTAATAATTAATGTAAATTATGTTTAAGTTTAAAATTAATGAAATATTTAATTAATCTCAATGAAATAATTAATGAATTCGATATAATTTTTTGCAGATTTCCTCATATTTCTTAATTAATCAAGTAGAAAATGATGAAACTACTGAAATATTTGCCTCTACTTTAAAATTAATATTATCATTCAAAAAACATGATAAACAAAAATGGAGATCAAAACTAGTACATGAAAATTAATGATAATTTCCTAATTTCAATTAATATATTTAAAAGGATTTCGTACAACATGACAATTTATATAATTTTAATTTAAATATTCCTTAATGGATTTATTTTCTAATTAAATTAAAGCTGATAAAGTAATTTTACGCTAATTATATTTTTTCACTGTTTTATAAAATTCTCATCTGACCGATTTCATTAATTGAAGCTTTTATTATTTTTTTTTAATTTTTATTGCAGAAAACTATTGAAATTTCTAATACGCTTGAAGTATAAATTTTAAAAAGCTTCTAAAACGGAGTGGGAATTTTTTTAAAAATTATCAGCTCCAAAGAAACTTTCATAAACAACTTTTACAAATCGAGATCATAAACTACATTAAGAAATACAAAAATATTAAATTATATTAATTATTAATTTTATTAAAGTTTATTAATTATACAAATTGTGCTGTTTTGAAGATAGAAGGCTATATTTATTTCATTCTTTTAGAAATATTTTGAAAATATTCGTAGCAGTGCTAAATTGTTTTCAAAAGAAATATTCTTGAATTTTTATATCATAAACAAAATATATCTAATATTATATGAGATAACTTTTTTAATTATTGAAAAGCACTTTCAGGACCTAACGAAATATCGATTTAGATAGTTTAGAAATGTCAGATAATAATGCCCGATATAAACCCAGACATCCTGGATAAATGCATGATGATTGTCAAAACAATACTTAAACAGAAATTGGAATCAACAAAGGTCATGATTCTTCCATTCTCACATTAGTTTATTCCGATTTCAAAACAGAGACAACCAGAACCAACTTTATTATAACTGCTGTGTAGTCAGAAGGGAGTATCAGTTGCAAAGTATGTGAAAGACTGAAGAGTTGTCATAAAATGTCTAAATCTCTACAAAATTAGCAAAGACTGCAGGGCTTCAAAATTTGAACGGTGCATAACCATAAAAAGTGCCTAAACCCTCTATCTTTATAATATATTCAGTTAATTTTCTAAATATATTAGTACGGATTTCAAAATTTGCAATAAAGCCAAATGTACTAATTGTAAAATATGATTTTCAAAACTGAAGATAGGTTATTTCTCATTTCTTTTAGTTATCAGTTTGAACAATTTGTAGCGTTGGCCTTATAATCCAGATAACATCTACGATACGGATCGACTTTTGTTGTAGTGGCTATGTTACTCGACTACAGGCCCAAGCGTGGCAGGTTCGTACCGCGACCTTCAATCGCTACATTGGTGACCTTGAAAACGCAACCTTTTGCAACAGTCGTGGCGCCATCTACCCACAGCAAAATCGTCAGGCTCACTTGACGAAATCAAGCAAAACAAACAAACAAATCGTCAGATTCACTTGACGAGCAAGCAGCAACTCGCCATGACGCTTGGCGCAATACAAAATCGTTCGTTTCTTCGCCGGCTCACAGGTGGGGGAGTATTGTAGCGTTAGCCTTATAAGCCAGATAACATCTACGATACCGAAGTCGACTTTTTGGTATTGTGGTTATGCTACTCGGCTACTAGCGTCGCGGGTTCGTATCGCGACTTTCAATTGCTACAAATTCATTTTAATATCCCACTAACAATGTGGTTATCTGAACATTTATATAACTACAGTATTTCTTGCGACACATCAATCTCTTACATTGCTCTTTCTGCAGCATTTCTTTTGGAACACAGCATTATTTCGGCAGACTATCGTAATTGCTCCGTTCCTGAATATTCTCCAAGAATACTTCATTTGATATATAAACATATATTTTTATTTGTTAGTACCTTATGCGCTGCCACACGGATCATCTGCTTCGGGCAAGATTGTGACACCCTTACTTGCCCTTACTTGTTACTTGCCCTTACGCGATGGTTATAAGGCATATTATGATTTTCTAGTAAATAAAAAATATTTTTTGGATTTATTTACCGCATCTATTAAACAAAATTTAAGGTACTTTCATAGCGTCATCCGGTTGGAATAAAACCTGGACAACATATTACTTCAGCTTAAGCTATGGTTATATGCATAATATAATTTTCTAATATAAAAAGAATCGGATCTATTTACAGCATCTATTAACCAAGGATTAACCTCCAAAAAACTCTACAAGGAGACACAACTGATTCAGCAAAAATGTTAAATTCAAGTTAGAGATTAATAGTTCGTTGCTATTATTATATTGTAAGTTGATTTCTGAAGTAAAATATGTAGCATTTCAAAAGGATCTGTCATGTCTAAAGTTCTGCAAATATGCAAGATGATTGTTAGGTGGGATGATTAATCGGTTAAGTTATCGACCATCAGGGTGTGCCCAATTCCTATTAATCAATGTGCCACAAAAATAAATACTACTAGAAACAAACGGCTATTGATGTATTATCTAAACTATATAAATAACCTTCAAATTAAATAAAATAAACTAGTGACATTGTTATAATCTTGGTGAATGATGAATTCATATTATGTTGTGGTTTTTTTAAGAACAAAAGAGATTCAATAAAATACTGTTTTGGATTTTTTCTCTAAAAAGAACTGATTAATAAATGGACAGCTGGAGCATCTAGGGGATTTCTTGTGAAATATAAATCAACTAAATAGGGCCAAACATTGGGGATAATGAATTGGTTCTTCTTGTCTTCCTAATTTAAATAAATTTTAAGAAGAAAGAAATGGGAAGCATAAATCAGGAAAATAATCAAAGAATCTTATTTAGAATTGATCTGTAAAACCTATCATTTTAAGTATTCCAAGATGTTTTAATAATTTAATATTATTTGTGAATTTATTCTAATTAAAATATATCTTGAAAAATTAAATTCTCCTTTTACATTTTTGTAAAATTTGAATAATGGTAATATTACATAAAAGCTGTATGCAATCAAGCTTCATGAACATAAAGCATTTATAAAATTATGCACCTGTTATTCAAAAAAGTAATAACAACTTACATAATTTTTAATAATAAACGCCATAGAAATGCGTAGGGCTCAATGTGAAAAGTTTTCATTTCAACTCCACCTTCAAAAGTTTTTAATGAATGGAACAAGTAAACATAATAACGAGACCTGCAAGAATATTTACGCTTTATAAAATTCCAATTCAATTAATTACAAACGCAAGAGACGTTGTGCTCAGTGAAACTCCAAATTATTTATCTGAATAAAATCTTTTCCCCTAAACATGTTTAAAATTATGCGTTAGCTCTACCATCAAGCAATGTTTATTGTTCTATACCTTTGCAAATTGTCAAATGAATTACCACTTGAAAGAGTTTTCCTGATCACGAAAGATTAACCTTCTCACTCTGTGCAGAAATGACATGGGAGATGTAAATGACACGAATTCTAACGACCAAATAAATCGTAACTTGAAATAGATTTTGACTAACAATGAGAGAAATATTTAAACGTGGCGATTAATGTAGACAAATCCCTAGCAGCAAACATATTTTGCACAATATTGGGCTGAAGTGTAGTTCAGAGTACCCACGAGTTTGTCGCCAATATGGAAACTCAAGGAAAGGATCTTAGAGCAACCCCCTAATGCTGTTTTGTTTAGTTATTTTTTCATCGGTTGATTGTATAAGAACCACCACTATTTTATGAAAAAGTTTAAATTAAAAATATCTATTAAAATTGTTAATTTAGTTTTGTATGATTAAAGTGTTTTTTTTTATTATTATTATTTCTAATAAGATACTGTAATGTTGTTTTTGATGTAAATACAAACAGAAAATATTTATTCTTTTAAAATACTTATATGTCAATATATGTTTTAGAAAATTTAGTATTATATATTATACATATATATGTATATGTATATACTGAAGTTGGAAAAATGATACGTGTTTGAAATTTAGTATGGAGAATGTCTCATTGTTTCTTTCTTTCTTATTTTTTTAGATTATATACTATTCCTGTTATACACACTGTCTTTATGATCAATGCACCAGCTAAGCTACTAGGTTCCCAATTGCACAGCTAACGAAAGCTTAGTATGCATTTTTAATGTTAAAAAAAATTCTGTCCGGTGACTTCTTCAGATACTGAAGGCTTCGCATGTTTTAAATTTTACTTGATACAACAGACGGATAAACCCAACTTGAAAGACGTCTTTATTTTAGAAATATTATGATAAACAGTGACAATGATCCGAACAGTTAAAAAAATAATAAAAAAATCAGATAAATAATATTTAACAGTAAAGATCTTAATTTTAATGCAGAAAGCAGAAACCGGAACTGTTTCTTTGGCCGCCATATTTGTTGGCGACTTGGCATTCTTGGCGCAGCATGAGGTACATTAATCGACGCTTTTACACAATAATGTAAGGAATAAAACATTATTCACAAAATTATTCACTATTTTTAAATATAGAATAATATAATGCAGCACTATATGTTATAATATTGTGTAATATAAGGTGCTAACTGAGGAAAAGTTCTACAAAGACGTCTAGGAAGGTTTTTAGGCCACTTCTTTCAGGATACTCCAAACTTTGTGCACATTGTACGTAGCAGCACATCTGCAGCGAATATATTAATGTCTTCATTCTGGCATTTGGTTAATGCATCTTAGGGATTCTTCTAACATTTGACGCACTGCCAAATTATTAAAAAGGAGATCTGTACCGGTTATCGGAACTAGAGATATGTATAACAAATGAGGAAACTATCTCACGTTGTTTTTAATATGGCGAAAAAAATTGAGCTCACGAAGAAAAAAAATATTCCTTTGTGTAAACACTGTCAGGAAATAAAAGTTGTTGGCTTCTTTCCATTATCTTTATTAAAAATAAAAGAAAATGTACTTCTGCGTTTCTTTTCTCATTTGCATCCTTTTATGCTCAACTATAAAAGTCTTAGAATCACTAGTATTGGTCCAAATATAATTTGCTTATTATTAAATTCTGATTAATTCCATTTAAATTAATAATTATAAATTATTTGCAAAAGTGTTTCTTTTAAATAAATTAAAAACTTTAAAAGAATAATTAATCTTATTTAATTTCAAAATATTTTAATTAATTAACTTTGAAAATTATTTTGCAAATAGCAACGTTCACTTATTGAAAATTCATCCTTATATCCAGTATGAATTACGATACATATAATTCTGTATTCGATAAGGAAACAATGATAATATGATGTTTATTATAAATATTCATGTGTTTCTTTCGTTGATATACTTTAAGGTTTTTTGACATTTTAACCTTTTGCACTCTGATGATGCCTGACGCATTATTTTTTTAATTGTTAAAAACGCTTACATAATGGTTAAGAGAGTAAGATAAGTTTTTGTAAAAATGAAGAATATTAAGATTGTGCATTTTTCAAGATTGTGCATTATTTTGATCGTACATTTATTTATTTTTGCGAATTATTTTTTAATTGTTAAAAACTCTTACATAATGGTTAAGATATGTAGATTAATTTTTCAGAGAAGAATTATACATATTTATTTTTCATAGTAATAAAAAATGTGCATTATGTGAATAATTTTGCATCTAATTACTTTTCGGAATGAAAAGGGTTAGTTAGCATCTTGCACTAGCAGCCCTTAGTAAAATAACTAGTTCGTTAAAAGTTCATAATGATTCACTTCAACTAAAAAATTCATGCATAAATTGATGCTGATTTTCCCTTTACAAAATATTTTCTTGCACATGTTTGCAATAAGCATGTTTACAATAAGATATGATAACATTACATATGTTTACAAAAAGTAATCACACATTTATAATAATAAGTGGATGTTTACGATTTCGCATGTTTGCAATAATATTAATGACTTCATTAAGCCGCAAACACGGATTTCCTGAAAACAAAATTATCCGCTTTATCTAATTACATCTGCTTTACTATCGTACCTAATATAATAGTATACCGATTGCACAAAGATTTATTTATTTTTTGCAACACCTTAATTTTCGAAATAGTAGAAAGGGTTGGAAAAGTTTTTGAAATCAATTATAAATATATTTCATTTTTTTCATCACATTCATTATGAACATAAGAATTATTTGGATTCTAAAAGAAACAGCAAGTTTCGTTATTGGCTTCAAAAAAATCCTAGTTTAGAAGTTTTTTGTAAAAATGAAGAATATTAAGATTGCTTATGTTGCTGATTTAACGACGAAATACCAATAAAATATTGAATATGAAAAAAGTTTAATTATTTAACATTCTAGAAAAATTGTTTAATATACTTATGAATTAAATGACCTTCAATTAAGACTTCATTGAATTAAATAAAATTTAAAAGTTAATTTTGTTAATTCAGAAGGGAAAATAACAATATAAATACAACTTTTATTTACTAACATTTTGTTGTGAATGATGATTGTAGAAATTTATTGCTAAATATTAGTAAATATTTATTAATATTCAAAATTACAGAATAAAGGGATTTTAATTTTGTAGATGTTATGAAAAATGTTATTGAAAAAGCATTTTGATGCGATAACCTTTTCAAAAATATTTAAGAAGAAACCTAATTATTTTACCTTAATTTATGTATTAAAATTGCCAGAAAAGGAAATTTAAGATTATAACGTAATTACAGCTCGAATGGCCTCTCTTGTTGGTAGATACAAATTGCTTTTGTTATTTTAGTAAAATATGTTTTAACCAAATCAGAAAATGATGTTAAATCAAACACTGTCGCATCTAATTTGAGCTGTCACTAGACGATTCTTTTTAATTAATTATCCCTATAATACCAGTATATAATAAATGCATTGAATAATATGAAAAATGAGAGAGAGAGAGAGAGAGAGAGAGAGAGAGAGAGAGAGAGAGAGAGAGAGACACTCCTGACGAGCACGGCATAGTCCCAGAAAACGACGTAGTTTTTATATCTGAATACTGATGGCATTTCGCATCATGAATTCCAAAGGATAATTTAAACATCCACAGGAATACGATTTATTGGAATTCTCTTTTGAACTCATGATATAAAGTATCGTAGATAGGTTCAATGATATTCATATTTGACAATTTATTCTAATGGAAGAGTTTGAAGAGAAAGTTGTCGTGGAAACACTGGGTATGGATTCTTGCCGTGTCGCATTGTCGTGCTGGAATTATCGGAATTCATGGGAATTCACAATGGGCATGAATAGGTTTTGGTGAAGAGAAGATTTTTATATACCTATTCATTTGTTTTAATCATTTCTTAATCTATCAGGTGTTTCAAATTATGGTAGTTGCCCATGACTCATACTGTCCCAGAGTCACCATAGATTTACAGATCCATCCGATCAGACTGTGTGTCGAATCATCAATTGCCCCCCAAAAAGGAAAAACTATCTTGGTCATTAGATAAAACTTTGTGCAGGCATTCAAATTGGTACAAGACGTATTTTTTGGCTTCAAATTCTATATCAAAAATACGCCAATAAAAGTTCACATGCTGTCTTCTGGCGATGCCCTGAAATAAAAATACAGGGAATTTGACGAAGTGCTGCATATCTAAACTAAGAATTCTCGCCTGTAATCGATGGCTCCATTCTTTCAAGGCTTTTTCGATCAACCCCCGAATTCGGAGATTTGATGTATTTGTTGCGTATTCGATTAACATGAGACATTAAGGAAACTATCGAACTCAAAAATTCAAATTTCGTCATTATCTTATTTGTCCTATTTCTAATATGTCGAAGATAATGTCTCATTAAATATCCTTTAGTAATCTTATCCATTAATAATAACCAGTCATTATAGCAGCAAAAACCGAACTTAAAGCTTTTCCACGTATTCAGAGACACTGCGAAATGCATGTTACATTAATTGTATATCTCCCATTTTGCTTGTTTAAGTATGAAATACTTTTTTCTGGCTGTTCAGTGTACGTTACTCGTTTCATAGACTGGAGAATATTTACATCTTGCGATGAGTAAAAATTTAAAAATTGCAAATAAAATGTAATTAAATGTATATGCCATAAAAACGTAATATTTCAATAAATAGTTTCTAGATAAGATTCTTCAATAATAGTTTCTGAATAAGATGATGTATTCCTCTAGGTGCATGCTTTCTAATAATGGCAATTATGAGATAAATTATCTAAAATTTCAGTCTCAGTCGATTCTCAGTATTTCGAATCATTTGAGGAAGAAAAACTCATGCAAGATTAAAGGCGATTCCAAAGTAAATATAAAACTTAATATTAATTATATAAATAGAAATTATTTTAAAATTTAGAATAAATAGAAAGCATTATTCGACAATATTTTAAATATATTATATATTATGTATTATAAATATAGAATTAAATATCTTCGTTTAACTCTTTAAAAGAAATATCACCTATTTTTTTTAAATGTAATAAATGAAACTTTTTTATTCCATTCTGACATATAATGAAGGTAGCATTTAGAATTAATAAATCTATCTTAATCAGTATTATACAATTTATGAAGAATATAATTTTATAAGAATGAAACAAATAGTGGGAAACAGCATACACGAAATATAAGGTATAAACATAGAAAAAATATAACATAAGTTATTAAAAGAATTAGAAAAAATATTCTTTTTATTATTTTATATTCAAAAATAATATTTGACATTTAATTCTAAGAGAAGACAAGATGAATTTAAAAAAATATATATATTCTTCTAAAATACAGGAAAAAAATTCAACAGAGAAAAAATTGAAACGAAATCATTTTATTACAGAAAATCAAATTGTTCATACTCAATTGCTTTTCAAAATGTTCTCAACACTAAATTTATAAAAAAGAAAAATGTGCTTTAGAACTACTGAATTTATTTAGAAAATAAAGATATCTTGTCGACTTCCTGACAGTAAAACATTTCAAATATTTTTTTTCTTCCTATCAACAAAAAAACTCATTTTTTACTTAGTGATATCCGGCTTAGTCAGTAAAAAGGAGCAATAAAAAACCCTGCAAGCCTTTAATTGATTTTATTTTTGGAACTTCAAAATATTTATCTTCTTTTTAATGTTATTTCGTGTTGGAGAAGTCATTTATCCCACGCAAAACTTTTTTAAATTGTAGATTGCGTTTGAGCAAATTTGTCTTTCAAATAAATAACAGTTTTTATGTCAACGAAAAAACTGCTATAAGACCTTTCATTTTTTTCTCTCTGATAATCTAAGATTTTATCTCCTTTAATTCAATTCTGTCTCTTATTTGTCTAAATCATTAAGTTGTTTACATTTGAGATGAAATTTAATTTATTCCAAAAAAAGAATTGAGAATCTTCAAAAGGATTCGACCACATTTTAAGAGGTAAATTAAAGCAATTGTTTGAAAGAATATATAACAGTAATTTTTTTCTATGAAAAATCTCCTTTAAAAAGTCTTTTTAGGCAAAATGATTGAAATCTTAAATATACGTCTTTTTTTCATTTAGACGAGTCTAATTAAAAATATGCATATACATATAAAACTTTTTCATAACACTCAAAAGCATTTTGAAAATTTAAAATTTAAATATGTCAAATTTCAAATGGGGATTATGCATGTTGTAATCAAGATTTTGTTATTGAAATACTCTGAAAGGAATATTTGTTAATATCGATTGCTTAAATTAAACCACTTTAAGAATAATTAAAAAACTAATATTCTACATTTAATATTTGCACAGACAAATTTATAATCTTCAGATTCCGATTATAACGGGTGTCCTAAAAGTTCCAGCACTCCAAATAAAAAAAAATCATTGTCCATGATTTTTTTCAAGTATATTAAATTTTGACATACGAGTAATGAAACTATGGACGTGCTTGAAGCTTTTTTCGGCAATCGACTTATCTCAAAAAATCTTTGACCACCTCGATCCCCTTATCTGACCATCCCAGACTTTTTTCTGTGTGGATATTTAAAGGACAAAGTTTATGAAGGTGATCCTCAAACAATAGATGATTTGAAAATTGCAATTACCCGAAGGATACAAGAAATCACTCCTAGCATGTTAAAATGCGTTTCGAAAAAAAGGGCAAACGAGTTCAGCTCTGTGTCCAAGAAAGGGGCGGACATTTTGAACATTTATTATAAATGTAAGTTCGGTATTTTTTCCTTAGTTATGTTATAAACACTTTTTATCATTGGCATAAAAAAAATTCTTTTTAAACCTGTTGTTTTCGTAAAATAAATTCATAAATCATCAGTATGGAAACTTTTTGAACACCCGGTATTTTCATTTTTCCCTCATTAGCAAAAAAAATATTATTGTTCAGAGAAACATTTTACTTGCTAGTTACTACAACAACAGGCGATATATAATCAGCATTTTAAACTATAATTTATTATTACCATGTGATAACATGTGGTTTTCTTTGTGGGATTTTGTGGTGTCTCCAAAAAAAAACGTAGTAAATGCATTTTTCGCTAAATATTATATGTAAATCAGTTAACAGAAATTTAGCAGACGATTCCTTTTCAGACATTTTATAACTTCTACTATTTTTATTTTAATCAAAATATTGTTAAAAGTTAAATGCAAACGATTTGATAAATATATTTTATTGATTTTATTTTCGTTTTATTTTTAATCTTTAATTTTATTTTTAAAATATGTCTATATTTTTGTGGATAAAAAGTAGTGGGCAATTAATTGAAAATGTCAGGCAATAAGTCTTTGGCATTGGAAGAAACATTTAAGATTTTATTTGTATGTACACAAAATTGGACTTTTAATTTGATAAAAAATTATTTATTAAATCAGCAATTATGCAAGTTGAGTAAGGTGACACAATTATGAAAAATGGTACTCTATATTTTTTTATTGCTACCTCAGAAACTTTTAGTAAAGAATCTAAATAAAATCTTTTTCATCGCCAAATGATCGATCACAGTATTAAAATAAAGAATTACATTTTTTGAATTAAAAAGAAAAAACAGACAAAAAAAATCACAAAATTGATTTTACATTTTTACTTCAACTGATTTAGGAAGTCAAGAGGGGGAAAGAATGATTTTATCCGAAGTCAGGGCTTGTCTCATGATACAAAAAATAAGAAATATTACAGACTATCTAACAAAAGGTAATTAACTGGAATGATGCAGTCTACAAGACCACATTTTCTTTACACTCAAATTATATTTTCTAACGAAAGTATTTATATGAAAATTGGCTAATATATTTTATAAAGTAATTACATGTGGGCAGACATTTTCTTCTCAAGTTAAAAGTTATTGTGAACAATATTTTTAGAAAAACATTTACTTTTTATTTTTTAAATCAGATTTATTTTTCCAGTATACAAAAGTGTACAAAATACAATATAAGGGAAAAAAATTAACAATTATATGAAGTATTAAAAATTAAAATGGATAAAACTGAATTTTTTAGCGCCACCATTTTTACCTAGAATCATGTGAATATTCATAGCACGGCATGAGGACATTTTGAACACATAGTTTAAGTGTTCATATAAAAATCTGCCTGTAAATTACGTAGATATGTCTTCTGGTATATCATTATATTTTAGACTTTTTTTTTTTCAAAATAAGTTATCACTAGAAAGATCAATTGCTTTTTAACGCATCCAAATCAGTCGAATAAGAACGTTGTTTTTCTAAAAAATCTTCAGTACAATTATCTTAATCACTAAAATACTTTCTACTTCATTTCCTCTTCATAACTTCATTCATTTTCAAGAACCAAGTTCCAGAGCCATCTACTAAGCCCTGTGTATTAATATAACACTAAAGGGAGATGCGGTTTCACATACATCGAGCAAAGAAATAGCTCAAATATTTTTAAAAGCATCCGTTGAAAACAGTTGGAAAAAATATCTCGTAGTAAAGGTCACGAATTAGGCAGCTACAAGGTCAATCATTTGATTGAACTAAAAATAGAATTGTCGACATCCTATCACAGGCTTAAATTCTCTTTCCCGTAATCTGGGAATCCTGGGTTCGAATCCCGTTTCGGGTGTGGTAGTTCTTCATCTGTTCTATAAAAGAGATTTGTAAATGTATCTCCCTATAAAAGGGGGCTATGCAAGCGAATGCGTTGCGTATGTATAAAAAGACGTGCTCTTGGTCCTATCTGGCGCTACTTTAAAACAAGAGACGCATTCTCGGCTTAAAATCACTGACTGACTCAGAGAGATTGTTCATGCCAAGTGCCATTTGAAGCAACAACTAAAATAGAATATTGGTGACCGAAATTCCAGACTCAACTGTCTGACAAACCGCACATCCCCAGTAAAGTGCTGATTTGAATGATTACTGAGTTACTCAGATATGTTAGGGATAATCCTGAATTTCCAGGATGAATAATTTGGTCGGAAATTTTATTTCCTTTATTTATTACAAAATAACAATTAGATTTAAAAATAAATCTCTTGTGATTATTCTAAATATGCAGAATAAAAATTTAAGACTGATGCATATGCTAGGAGCTCACATATGTCATATTACTAATATATTAACGTCTTTTATATAAAATTATTTTCTAAACCCTTTTCGATTATTACAGTCCATGATATTAAAATCGAAAAGCGATCTATTTATTTCCCAAACAATTCATTAAGATTTCCATTCGATACCTTTAAAACTCATGGATTTTCAGAATTAAATGTAGTCTTTAAATATCTCCTCCGTTTTCAATTGAAGCAACTATTAAACATGTCTATACAATTACGAAAAATACCCACGTAGAAATGCTTATTAAAGTCATATTTCTCTTTATTAGGAATTATGTTACTGCTTGTTCCATTCCGGCTTGTTCAATGAACAGAAATGTATTCCTTAATAAACGATTGCGACGTACAATTACTACCTTCCAGCAAAAGGGTGTTCGATGATGTGCCGAAAATCGCAACCGTCTCGTCTAATTATACTATCCAATGAATATGAAATACATGCAAATGAAGTGAACAGGAAAATGATAATTGCCGTCCAGCATTCCTGAAGTTGCATAATTCTCTTCTGAGAGAATTTCTGATTAATTAAATTCTTAAATAACCTTCCGAGTTTGAATCTCGGAAGCAAAGTGTACGACTACTGTTGAGGAAAAAAAATCTAGTTCACTAATAGGAATGTTATAAGAAAGGCTTATATGCAATACTTAATGTGTTGCTGTAGCTTAAATACTCTGTGATTCACACCTTTTTAATTAGATTTTCCGTTTTCTGTTCATATAAGAAAGGTTTATAAATTAGATATGTGGAAGGGATTACAGATGCAAGTCGTAACAACGAATATGTTAAAAATTTCTTAATTCTGGTCTTTGCTTTTAAAATGTTTGTTGGATGAAATGAATGTTGAAGGAAAAATTGAAAAAAAAATAGGTCTACTCAATATACTCACTTCAAGACAAGTGGATTCGAATAATACACATTCATTGAAATAAATGTGCTTTTCCGTTACCTGGGCTCTAGCGAAAAAGAATTTTTTTTGGAATTCTATATTATTTGGCAATCTTCGATTTATAATCACTGTACGAAATTTGGCGGCATTGCACATTATTTGGCAATTTTTTGATGGCGCCCGGTTAATGAAAAAGTACCGAAATGAAATTCTTATTCACAGACATTAGAGTAAAATACAAAATAGAGCAATGCAAAATTAAAACTGTTTTACACAATAGTATTCTATTAGTATAATATAATAGAAGGGAAAACATTTAATGTATTGAATAGACAGATAAATTTTGGAATGAAGAATTTCTTAAATAAGGAACCACTAATTTCCAACTGTTAATGAAAATTAGCACAAAATATCAAAACAAAAATTATTTTAATTTGCAACTTACCATTCAATCTGATTCAATAAATTTATTCTTTATAGAATAATTCTTCTTTCAATAAATTCAATCTTTATAGAAGAATAAAAAATGTCATAAATCCTTCCTCATTCTTGCTCGAATCCCAATTTCCAGTGTTTCGTAAAATTGACTTTCATATGTTGCAACGTGTGTTTACATATCATCATCTCTTTCAATACACTTCCAGTACAGAATTTTAGTTTTCTTTAAAGATGAAATAATTCCCTTTATCGAAAGCCATCTTTATCGAAATTAATGCAATACGTTTTAAAAGTTTGAACTATCTATTCAGATAGTCTCTAACCATGCATCTTTTATCTACATCAAAATGTTATCAGATTTCCTAGTTTTCATTGCAATTTTGCCTTCTATCAGCATCCAATTTAGCCGTTCATAAGATGCTTAAGTTGAAAAGAGTTGTGAACTAGAAATAAGCAATACATTTCTCAATTATTATTAAAAAAACGCTTAGTAATTTTAATAACATTATATCGACTTATTTACATTCGTTTTGTACTCTTCTCCCTTTTTTGTTGCCATCATATTTTCACAAGCTTAAATCATGTATTGGATCAGAATTACTTTCATCGTTATCGAAAGTAAAACTAAAAAATTATAATTTGAACCTACTCATTTTGAAATTTATACCGCTAGAATAAATTTCAAATTGAAGCATAAAATACAAAAAAGTTTTAATGAAGTTAACTACATAAGTTTTTGGAGGATTATAGTGATATCGATGCGAAGATAACGGCTAGATTTAGGTATAAAGTCTTAGAAACTTTTTGAAGGAGGTATGCTGAATACTGGTTTAAGTCACTTATTCACTCTTTTCTTCCGAAGTGTCATCAGTGATAATCCACTTATCTCTTTTAAAATTAGGTTGAAGAGGTTTTACTTGATCAACTTGGATAAACTTATTTTGTGGTGTCACTAATGTAGTATGTAGTTCTTAATTTTATTTTTTCAAAAGTGCCCTAAATTTTCGATGACTGTTTACATTTAAATAATTTTTGAAGAGCTCAATCAAATTGATATTCTAAATTTCCTTTATATTATCTATACAAAAGTTAAAGCATTTCCTGAACAATTTAGTTTTTCTTTTGTTTATAAATAGATTTACATACTATTGAGGCTGAGTGTGTTAATTCTTTTTTGAAAATTTACTGTATTTTGAGAATTTAAATCTCACTTCAACATTTTCCAAATCAAATTTGAATTAAGTTTTGGTTCTTTCAAAACAAATTTAAAATAAAGGACTGTAAAGAAGTACTCTGGCTTTCTGGCAAAGAGTTAGCGCGTATTCCTCGTGTTCTGGAAGTCCCGGGTTCGAGTCCCGATTTGGGCATGGTTGTTATTATGTCTACTATCTGTGAGGTGTATGAATGTGACCCCTTGTAAAAAGGAGCTGTGCAAGCAAATGTGTGAGGAGTGTGTTGATAAGTATTACTCTTGACCCTAGTTGGGGCTGCTTCAAAAACAAAAGACACACCTTTCGGCTTAAATCTGCTGTTGTATCAGCGGGGGACTTGTCCATGGCAAGTGCTATAAGTAACAACAACAAAGCATTACTCCAAAGAAAACCATCATTAATTCGGAGTACTAAGAACACTTTCAATCTCAACAATTAAGTAAATACCAGATAATGAGACTGTGTCGGAGAGTAATTTGTATTGTAATTCAGTCTTCCGAACTTTTTAATGGATGAATTAAATAAGTAAATTAATGAGACCAGCAAAACATTTGCTATTCCGAAAGGTTTGACGTATTTCCCTCTGAAAATAGGAGTATTTTATACTATTAAGATGCATTGCAAATTCCCATCAAAAAGATCTTACTCATTGCCCGAAAACACGTTTCATTCCAATTGTCTAGCTTTACTTATTATCCTGGACTATCGCAAAATATAAATATTTCAGGAAAGAGTATTCCCGATTATAGAACAATGTCTTTTCAACATTCTAAACAAACCGCATTACATTTGAAAGGGTGCAATGAATTCAACGGAGTAAATAAATACCTCCTTGAAAAAGAGACTACCAAACAATAAGGAGGAAAGTCAGCGCTTTCATTAATGAAGATAAACCGAGTCCCATAAAGATATGAAACTTATCTCTGAATTTCAGTAGTGGATTCCTACGGAAGGACTATGTATTGAAATGAATCTCATGTGAAAATTTCGAGAATTTTCTTCGGTTCTTTACCAATCCTAGTCCCCGGATTCTGAAATAACCCTTTATTC
>JAOUZG010019144.1:1142543-1174984 GCA_026289955.1 Argiope argentata
AATAGAAAATAAATGAAAGAATTGTGAATGAATGAATAAATTTTACTGGTATAAAAACACAAATTTATTGTTATAAGAATAAAAAGAATTATGTAAAGAGCATAGCTAATGCAAATAGAAGAAAAAATAGGAAAAATCCTTTATTAGTGTATATAAATAACTATCAATAGTTAAAATGATTTTTATTTCCAAATCACGACCTGTGTTTTCTATTTAAATCGAAAGGTAACGATTACGACTCTCTTAATCATTTTTTTTATTATTATGCCGAAAAAAAGATATTCACCGAGGTCGCTTAGCATTAAACTCAGACTTCTTAAACTAAAAACAAGTTTGCTTATTTTCAAGCACTTCTCAACAGGGATCTTTATTTATAAAAGAAACATTTTTCATTATGTGTGAATTTATCAAAGAAACAATCTCAATCCTGGTGTCTTATCAACAAAACGTTTCAATTCTTTTTTCAAACAACAAAAACTCATTATTCACTTTCTGATTTTCGATTTTGTCAGTAAAAAGTGACAATAAAATACTTTAACTTTTTTTCTAACTCTATTCTTTCTTCAAAATTTATGTCTTTCTTCTAATTCTATTTCAACAGTGCAAAATCATTCTTCTCGCATGGTATTTTTTTAGCAGTATTGATGGCATTTCAGTAAGAATGCCTTTCAAAGTAAATAGTCCAACTTATCTCATTGACGAATAGCGACAGAATTTTTTCTTTCATTTATATAAACTGCAAAGATTTATACCTTTGAATTCACTCTCCCTTTTTTTTGTCTAAATAGTTGTTGTTGTTTTATATTGACCAGAAAATTTAATTTATTTCAAAAGAAGATATACTGTATTAAACTAGAATAAGGCTCTAATTCCAGTAACTCCTTTAAAAAACAGTAAGTTATTAAGAAAACATTCTCTAAGAAGGCTTTTCCAAGTTGATTTGCTGTAGTTTTTAGAAAGCGATTTTCCTATCTTCTTCTTTCTATCTTCCTCGGGTCTTCTGTAAAATAATTTTTATCAACATTCAATTGATTATTAATCCTAAATACTTTCATTTCATATATACTCTTAAAACGACAATTTAAAATCAAAATATAAAAAATAGATCTCAAGCTTATTTCATATATATAGCAATCAGTATTTTGTTCAGAAATACTGTATTATGTAAATATGTTCACATTTTTTTTAAATTTTAGAATAATTTACTTATTATCATGTCAAAACTTGATCAGGGTTTTGGCATCAACAAAAATCCATACGCCAAAAAAATAATTATTATCTGTATTAGCATTTCAAAAAATTAGCCTTTAATAATGTGTTACCACCCATTTATAAAAGTTATGTTAAAAAAATTAATTAATGACTACAAAAAATGAAACCTAGAAAAATGTCGTTTTGAGAACGTGATTTTATGAAATTCCAACTATTAAGTAATTTTTTTAAAACTTGCAGTAGATGACATTTGATGTTAATACAGTTCTTTCGAATATTAATTCGTTAATTTTTATTAATTAATTAAAAACTCATTTTCTCACCTTTATAATAGGTCTTTATAGTAGTTGCAATTGCTATGTCTGGATAGCCTGGTTTGTGGAGCAATGGATTTACATTCCTAGTGCATCGAGTTGGAACCTGGGAGCAAAGTTCTCCATATCGGGAGTTATACCACTAGGGATACTGAGTCAAAGGGGATCGTTATTCGGATGTTATGCTCAGAGGTCCATGTCTTCAGAAGCTACTGTACTCCTCCTTCCGATGTAAAGAGGAACACGAGAATAAAAATTGTGATTATTTTTTTAAAAAAGTAACTAAAATAAAATATTTCCTAATATCCAAAGTAGGAATTGATTTTTTAAAAAATGTTTTTTTTTATAATAAATGTTTATGTTTTTATTAATAAGTTTTTTATCTATTTCATATCTTTCATAAATTTGTTTATTATAATCAATTCGAATTTTACCAAGTGAAGATTTACTATATCGGCTCAGTATTGCTGAACTTTAGTATTAATAAAACACACACACCATGTCAAACAGGGATCGAATTTACAATATATCGAACTTAAAATTAGAATAAACTTATTTCAAGAAGTTATCATTCAAAACTAATATCAATTATAATTCCTAAATGGATGAAGTATTCTGTAAATTCATAATCCAATCAGTAAGAATATTCTCAGTGTTAAATTCAGTTTAAAATTGGAAGTTTCAAGACACTTTTGTAGTAAGATAATCTGTAGACAAAAATATTAAATACCAAAGCATCATTAAATATAAAATGTATATCAACTACACAAATATAAAAGCCTCTCAGAAAATTGAAAGGACGAGAAATGCTTAATTTTCTACTAGATTATTTATGTAAAGGAGAAGTTGGTTATCTGCTTAAAGGCGATTCAATTTCATAAGGCGTATTGTATTACAAAAATCAAATGTGTCGGTTTGTAAATTTATATTTTACACACACACTCATATTTTTTTATTACCAACCATTAGATCCTTTTTTATATCTGATCCGATGCTGACAACGTCAAATAGCACCATCTAGTTAGCCTTTCTAATACTTTCAAGAATACCATAGAATTATAATATTCTGCTATCTCAAAATTTTGTGAGATGGGGCTGTATTACATTATTCGGACACGGCCCATTACCGACATACCAATACAGATTCCATCTAGCCAACTCTCCTTGCTATAGCTGTGGAGAAATAGGATCTCCAATTCACTATGCCACAGAATGCCGACTCACTCTCTCATGACTCATGAGAAAGCCAGAAAGAAGTCTCGAAGACGAATGGTACAGGAGAGTGGCATCAAATACCCTTTCACGTGGCAAAATCCACTCCATAGTAAACCATATTCATAAATACCAAGACCTCTTCAAGACCTACCATAGTTGAGACCAGAATTCCCCTTGTGAAAATCAACCGAAATTGTAACTTAAAAATTACCTCAAAAGTTAAGATCTCGTGATGGAACTCTAGACCTTAGGATATAGATGGTCGCTACGTATTTCTGCCTCTGTAGTGATTGTTAATTTGTCACAAATGTGTCCACAATTTCATTTGTCAATCCCCCCTTTTTAAGTTGTTAATCTAATTACCCTGTAAGTTCAATCCATAATCACTATTTGTTTCACTATCCTTGTCCCCTCTATCCAGTTATAACTTCAGAAAAAATTGAACAGATTCGTGTAAGATTTGACACCGACGGCATTCTCTCCGGAAATCCCTGAATGCTGTATGGTCTCTTTTTTTCTTTTAATAAATCTTTCCTTTCTTTTCTCTCTATTCCATCCTGTGCTTATCCAACTGGTTAGATGACTTAGCGTTATAGGTACCGGGGTTACAGAATGGCGTTATGTTAAGTATGACATACGGTTCACATCCAATAGCAATAGTGCAATAATTGTATTAACCAATTCAAATACCATGTTAAACTAAGTGCATTCATGATTTTTTTTATTTAAATGCCAGATAAATATGTTAGTAAGATTGCAGAAAACTCATTTGCAATAAATAACTGATTCTTACTTAAATATTTCATCTGAAAAATCACAATTTTACTTTTAAAAAAACTTACCGAGTGAAGCCTGGCTTCCATGGTACTTTCATTTTAAGAAAATAATAATTTATTTCTCGACATACATTGCACGTTAAATCCAAAGTACCAAAAGTATCCCCGCATTTGGTATAGAGAGGGGGGTGCCAGCTCAGTTATCGTGCTTGTCATCTGACCGCTTCAAAATTTCCTGTCCCATAGTAGCCCTTTTCTGCCTTTACAAAAGAAAATTAATATTAATAAACTGAACAAAACCCTCTAGAATATTAAATTCTTGAACAAAAGACAGACCAGCGACCTTTGTAAGCTGTTATGTGGCTAATTATCTTCTCGACATTTATCCAAAAACCTCAGAATAATTTAATCGTTTCAATTGTTAAAAACCATACTATTAATAAATTCAAAAATGTGTAATCATACTTTTATTTTCAGCAAATTACTACTATATTTTAAATATCTCAAACATTACGTACTTAAAATAATGCTAGATAAAGCGTTTAAATATCCATCCTATTATTTCATATTTCTTTCTAAACTTCAATAAAAAAAATCTCAATACAACAGCATACAGAAATATGTAAGACATCCCAAATATTCTCTAAAGAAGGAAAAAGAAAAATTCAATTAAGTCAACGAATGTATATTAAAAAATAATCAATCTCCCAAATAAAAGAAACCATGCAAAAATGCACATAACAATATATCATAGTACAAAGAAAGCGAGAAAAATTATTATAACAAGTGTTATTCCCTCGGAATTTTTTTCTTCCCTCTCTACTCGACGCAACAAACCCGGGCGAACAATGGGAATTGCGCTGCCGGTTTCAGTCTAATCTTTTCACGTTAATGAAGGTAAAAATTCGAATCCATCGAATAACAATAGGGGTAAGGGATGCTCCCAGGATGGAATGATTCCAAAAGCCTTTACTTTCTTACAGTCGGGAGAACTCACTCCATCACGATTTTCCCCTAATGAAAACAATGATTTTTCTCCACGGACAAAAGCCAGGAATGAGTTCCACATCCCGTTGAAGATTACGGAATATGAAACATTCAATGCGTTTCTATGGAAACCATTCCTTTTGATCCAGTGGTCGGATTTTCATTTTCGGTAGATTCTTTTCTCATTCCAGGCTTTTGTGAATCGATTCTATTGGTATTTCGATCGATTTTGTTTTTGTCACCTATTTTAATGATATCCTACCACATTTTTTTAAGAATTAGATATTCCGTTATTGGTCGAAGAGTATATTTTAGCTTCGTAATTTAAGGTCAAAGTAAGATTTTAAGCAATTATAAAGCTCGTCAGAAATTAAGATTTCTGAAAACGCGAAATATAGTATTACTTTTCATATAAACAGTATTTTTTAAAATTACTTATGCTTTTATTGGTCGAGGAAAGTTTTTTAGCTCGATAATTTAAGGTTAAAGTATGATTTTATGGAATAATATAGCCGGCAAGAAACTAAGATTTCTATTGATGCAAAATATAATTTTACATTTTATTTTATGTACTTTATTTTAATATATTGAAATTATTTTTCTGAACAATATAATAGTTTTAGCTGGAAGGATATAAATACTAAAGGACAGAATGAAAAATGAAATATTGTTGTTGTTACTTATGGTACTTGCCTACGGACAAGCCCCCTGCTGATACAGCAGCAGATTTAAGCCGAAAGGAGCGTTTCTTTTTTTTTATTAAGTAGCGCCAACTAGGGCCAAGAGTACGACTTAGCTACACACTCACCCCATTTTCTTGACCAGCCCCGTTTTATAAAGGGGGAGGGGTACAGTTACACATCTCACAGGTAGCGCACAGAAGAAGAACCAGGACTCGAACCCGGGACTCCCAGAACACGAGGAAGACCCGCTACCTCTGTGCCAGAGAGGCGGCAAAAATGATAAGTAAAATATTTGGATGCTGTGTATGTACCCTTGTCTTATGCGTCAAAGAATCTATCCCTTAAGTGGATAATATTCTTTGGGTCACCTATTTTGGAAAGGCCCGATACTCTGATTCAAGTTTAGTTTAGTTCAGTTATATTGACGTCCCGTTGTATACCAACACTAAGGTTATTTTGGTACGGATCTCGTGACTTTGAACCTCAGCCAGATGACGAGGACGACACCTGAGATAGTATCCTACCTCTCCTAACCACATCACAATAGCCGGAGGGCATTTGGCCTAACGAATATAACATGCAACGGACCTCCTTACATGACTGTTTTTCGGCGGAATCGGGTCACGGACTTGTAACCCTACGGCTCACGAGCTGAGACTTTATCAATAGAGCATCGTGACAGAGCATGTTTTGATTCAAATGGAAATTTGTAGAATACTTGGGATATTTATCTATCCCATATGATCCTTGCATTAAATTATAATATCCATAAATGACTCAGTTATAGTTTATAAATAAAAAAAATACCTTAAATCGATACATATAGAGCATTTAGATAAACTGGTTAAAAAGCTTAAGGCTTTGAACAATTAACTAGAAAAGTGAATATGCATGTTTTGTTAATGTATACTTGTAATAAGATGCGATACCATTTTCCATTATTGTTTCAAACCGGTTTAAACTGGTAAATGACAGAAATTAATTAAGATAAATAATGATAAAATAATAATGTTATCACATGATAACTTGGAATTTTACGATCGTAGATTTCACTTTTTTTCATATTTGTTATTATTTTGTACTGAGCTTAACGTGTTTGTTTGCCCGATGATAACTATTTCCATCATAAAGTTTTTTAAAAAATTATTTTGTATTATATATTTATGCTAGCTTTAAAAAACATATATTTTTCCTTTTAATCTTGATCTTTTCATTTAATCTTGAGCCAGGTGAATTTGGTAATTACGTATTACACCGTACAACTTTATCACCAAACTTGAAGTCGTCGCCAATGAGTTGCTAAAGCGCCAATTATGGCAATCCGGCAATGGTGTAATCCGTTGATCGTTATTGCCAAATTTAAATCCGTCGCCAACATAATAACACTTAATTTAACGATAAAAAAGGTGATGATAGATTAACCATGCTAGGCACATTCAACTTTTCAGCTTCATTATCAGCTAATTATAAGAAAAAATTCATCTATACGGATGCAATACGTCTCTTGAGCCATCTCGTGGACGAAGTTACGTAACATGACGTAAGTTATTAAAAAATAATTTTTAAGTACATTTTTTTCTAATTACATATTCTAGAGCACAAGTTATTTCTATTTTCATTCTTTTCAATGTCTTTTTCCTAATTTAATACCGTAAATTTTATGGAATAATGAAACTAATCTTTTCCCAAATGCACTTCCAGATGGCGCCACTGAAGTGAAATCAACATTTTATTTAAGTAAATAGTGTAGTAACAATTTAGTCTAAAATACAAAGTTACATTTCTGCCATAAAGAATATTCAAGATTACACTATTTCACAAATCTGGTTAATGTGGAATTGAGTGATAAAAAATATATATTAATATATTTCGTCTGTAAAAATATGAACCGACACAAATTGTGCAAAAGTATATGAAAAGGCTAATTAATAATACGCTTTCGGCATTTGATATATATACAGGGTGTCCTGAAGTAGACTGACGGTTTTCAAAAAAGCTAAAAAAGAAATTGGTTAAGGTTATTAAAAAATTCCTTTAGCATATTCATGTGATAAGGTATACATTGTTATTTCCACATTTTCTAATTTTAAATCAAATAGTCATCGAAAGATGACACTGCAGCTCTTTTTCTCGTTTATCTTTCTTCCAGCATATGCTGCAAACAAAATTTCTTCTTAATCGTTCTTCCAGCATGCAACTCATCAAAATGTGCCATCTCAGAAGCGGTTACTGCTGTTGAGAATCGATTACTTTAATCGTAATCGTTGTTTCTTTTACAATTAAAAAACTGTAAGGGGCAACTTAGTGAGGTAAATAAAGGAATTTGAGAACCGAAAGTGAGTTGTGGTTTCATTATAGCTAAGATTTAAGCTTATTTTTTGAATAAATAGAAATAGAATTCACTTCTTATGTTTATATGAGATATTTATAATGAGGTCTCGTTCGTAATACGAAACATTTGCTTTAACTTTAAAATTAGTATTTTATTATTAGATATACAATAGAGAAATGAAAAGTAGATTCTATTGGAAAGTTTCCCACAATGAATATATACATAGGAGTAAAGAACTCCCATCGTATTCAAATTCTACCTATTGTGAGAAATATTGCAACAAGACGAATTTCATTGCAAACTCCAAATCGCTAACTATCCACACCCCGAATGCAATAAAGCAACTGTAGTCCGAACTGTTCAATAACTGTCCAACAACTATTTGAAAGTTTGTAGAAAAGGAGGAGGTCAGTGATTGACCACTTTGGGACTAATTCTGCATAAGAGAATAGGTCCCCTTATCAATTTGGAAGAATGCTGGAAAATAAAACGCATTTGTGGAGGAATCGGTACTGTTTACCACTATTTAAAGGAATACACAGAAATCTCCGATCATAGAAAACATCTGCAAGTTGAAAATAATGACTTGAGTTCAGTACTGATGGTTCCAAGTAATCTTAGGACTCTGAAGGACATGATGTCTAAAATTGTCCGTTTTTTGCCAACTTTTTGAAAGTCTATAGAGAAGGAGAAGGTGGTCAGTAATTGATCACTTTGCGGCCAATAATTTTGAGGAGAATATCAATTCGACAAATTCAGTCAATGTAAAGATGGAGATTGCTACAGTTCACTGTCGGCCACAGCAAATCCTTTCAACACCACTACGTTCAGTGGCGGCAGAGTGGTGGATAAAAAGAAGTTCACATAAGCAGTTCAGTTGACAGTTCAAAAAAAGTTTGAATTGTTAAACGACACCACTCAACTTTTACAGAAGAAAATGCACAGACCGTTCAGGAAACAACTGAGCACTCCCCTATGGTATCGATCAGAAACAATGCAGTCATATTTCAAGTGTGGAAGATAGTGACACATTAGTTAATGCTTAAATTTGTCCCCGAGCACAATTCAAACACAACAACAGTTTCATCCTGTTTCCGTACAGAAAAGGAACTTGTTTGTGAATGAATGTTGGACATTATTGATGTGAAATCTATATGGTTTTCTGATGACGCCTATTTCCATATTGATAGATTATTCAATAAGCGAAATTGAAGAGTTTTAGGAATTGAGAAGCCCTTTTTGTGTGTTCCAAATCCATTCTTTCTTAAATAAGACACTATGTCAACTGTTCCCAGTAGATGTGTAGTAATATACTTTTTTCTACATTATACAATGTTTTCTAAAGCATATATTCAAATTTTAAATGATTTTGTATGAACAGAAAATGTTTCGATGGAACTATCAGCATCATCCTGATTTAAACAAGATGGCATGAGGGCACTACCGTATTGCTGAAGCTTTCAGAATTTTGAAACAAAATATTTTGAGAACCGCATAATTGTTAAAATTACTCATGCTTCACAGGAGATGAAGTAGGCCAATCCCCAATGCATGTGCAGCCATTTTATTGGAACCTCTCCAGAAAATGACAACCAATTTAGCACCCTCCCCGTATAACGATGTGTAATTATGCTTGATTGTGGATTTTTAGGAGATATTGAATACGGATTTTCAGTTATTAAAATATTTTTAAAAATTACTAGGAATGTTTCAATTAATTGTTTATCTACGCAATATATGCAAAACCACCTATTTTTTAAAACCAACTATCTACAAGTTCTTGAACTAAAACAAAAAATAAAAATTGTAGCCCTGTAACATGAATTTGCTGCAAGAATTGTTTATTTCAACTTTATCGTTTTCCTATTATTTATTTCCGTCAGTATATTTCATACACCCTGTATATTATATATATATATATATATGAAGATATAAGCAGACATAATTAAATAAAAATTAAAATTGCACTCACAACTAATATCTCATAGTGATATGTTAATTTATTTAACTTAGTCTAAATGTTTTTTTTTAATATTTTGACAATATCAAACGAATTTATTTATTTTTGTATTGCGCTCCTAATAATATCATGAAAACTGGTTTCAAATATGAATAGCAGAATCTTCAGTTCGCTGTGCAATAAAGAGTGAGAAATATCTTTTTCATTCAGATCAAAAAGCCTCAAAAGTACCACATCTACCAGCAATAACGATTCTACAGCAAGTAACTGCAACTGTAGTTGTAGCAGCAGTAATGATACACGCTTTAAGAAATCGAGATTCGATGATCTTTCGATATCGTGACCCGTTATCCTTCTTTAATATTTAAGATCCGCTTCTTCTGATCCGATGAATCTTCTCATATCGTAAGATGTCGGAATGAAAAGAAGGAAATCATACAATCCCTTAATTCCGATGAAAAGAGACTGGACGCAGCATGGGAAAAAAATTCTGGTGTAGCATATCACAGAAGATAAACGTAACTTCTATAATGCATGCGGAGATTATAATAGAGAGAACGAGTGTTTCAATATTTGAAAGCTTGGCTACTTTTTCCAGGGAATAGATTTAACTTTTCTTGCTCCTTCATGTGAAATCCCAAGGCAAAGCGCCATATTTGGTCAAAAGATAATTTTTGTAATAGTGAAAAGTGAAAGAATATCTTAAAACTCTGACTGTGTATATTTTTTGTTTTATTTTTTTATTTATTCTTTCTAGAATTTTAATATTGTGAGTATTTTTTATAACTGTCGGTTTTTTTTTTATAATTGTCATTTGTTTTTATATTTTAAAAATATTTTGTATTTCTGATACTTGAGACGTGGAATTTTTCGGGTCATTGAAGTGTTAATTTTTTAGACAATAGTCAAACCCTTTATAGAAAAAAAATCAACCTTTTTATTGGAATCCCTTCATGATGGTGACCCTTGAGAAATTCATCAGACCATATTTATTTTCCTTTGTTTTTTCTTTAGGATCCTACCTTTTATCACTATAGTTTTTTTCTCATTTATTCACTTCTGGTTTTTGATTCATCTATATTCCACTCTCTAAACGCGCTCCAAACGTGCTCTCTAAATATATCTGCGTATCTTTTTAATTTAATAATTAAAAATTGCAATTCGTAATGTATCTCTGGTAAAATTGTTTTTATCTTTTTTTCTTAAAGCTCTGACAATGTAGTTATATGAATGGAGTGGTGTAAAACGAATAAAACAAAAAGGTACATGAAACTACGCACTTAAAAACTTATATATCATTTTTAGAAACATTTTCATTTTCTTGTATGAGAAGTATAGAGGAATATTAGTCGAAGTATTATAATTGTCAAAGACTTCGAATGCGAAATTTTGAATAATTCCCTTTGTGAAAGCCTTGTAACGACTTGACCAAGGGCGGGTCAAATGAAATGGTAGCTTGTTATACACAAAGGGTTTATTTACAGCTTTACACAAAAAAACACGTCATCTAAGTTAGATACAGGAAATATTTACAATGGATTGACTGTTCGACAACAATGCCGGGAATTTACAAGCTCTCTGCGTATTCGGCTACTGCCTGTAGCTCCAGAGATCTACGGATTACTTCCAGTAGATCTTTCTAACAAACTCGAGATCGCGAGGTATCTCTTCCACTTCAGCACTCCTGACAGCTCGTCTCGTCCACCGGATCAGCTTGTTTCCTCTTCTCTTCTCCTCTCCTTCTCTTTTTAACGGGCGCGAAGCTCCACCTCTCAGGCTGATATTGGCGCTCTGGAGATTCCGGTTGTCCAATCATTCTACTCCCACTCGCGCCACCATGTCGTGGGAAGATTTCTGAGACATCCATCCCTTATCAGCAATGTCACCCGCTGTTCACACCTGCGTTCTTCCTTCAATGGGTTGTAAACAGCATCTGCTGTTCGTTATCGGAACCCCTCAAAGCTGGGTGGTCCATAGACGAAATAGTCCCGTCTGGTATTTCGGCACGGTTTACTACTTTAAAGAGCCGAAACCATGTGTGATCCCTTATCTGTATATCTCAAATTATAAGAACGGGAGAAACACAATGGGATGGATAGCCTCACCGCTGGATAGGAATATCATTGTTCGATCATGTGTCTCTTCCAGCAGGAGACAAAGTGGTGACTTCCTTACAGCCTCCTTAGTCCGAAAAACAAATTTTTGGTATTGGTATTATGCCTGCCTATCTGACAGTAAGTATAATCTGTCTTTCTATATGTATGTAAAAATTACTTGAGCTATACAAATAAAGTTTTGTATATTGTTTTACGACCATATACAAAATTTGTAGGTTTCGATCAAGTTTTGGTCATCACTCATTCAGAAGAAGAGTGTTCCATATGTAAGTTTGAGTGCAAAACGAAACAATAATTTCGAAAATGCTGGGCATTTAAAATTTGACTCAGAGATATAGAATTTGAACTGCAGATTTTTTCAACGTTTGAACAATAAGTTTATGCTTAATGACTGGTTGATTGTAAGTCTTTTAACACAATTATTAGTTTAAGGACTTCAATTGATGTAATTTTTTTATCCTCTATTGCAGGGATGCACAATCTTTTTAGGATGAGGGACCAAGATATGAAAAGGGATCACGACGAGGTCCAAAGTAGCACGTGAATATTAAAACCTGTTATAAACGTGAAAATACTTTTTTTATGTCAAAACGCAAGAATTACAATTATTAATAAATTTATTTTACTCATGCACACATTATGCAATAAATGTATGAAAAAAGCACAAACATTATAGCTTTGATTAAAATACTTTATCTCCAAAAAAGATTCCAACAAAAAAAGTTTCAAACTTGAAATAGAATAGCAGAGGGAAACTTTTTGGTAATCATACAGAGAACAATATTTAAATTTTGAGAAAAAAAATATTATCAAAATTAGTAAGAATTAATGAGATGACTGGACTGAATATTTGAAATTATCGATATGTTGCTATTAGGATTGATTGAGGCAATACGTAGAATAAAAGAAAGGTTCTCATATGCTATTCTATTTCTTACTTTCGATTTGTTTAAATTCATTAATGAGAAAGTTTGCTCACAAATGTAAGTGCTGCCAAGGAAAGTTGCACATACTGCTGCATTTTGCATTAAGCACTAAAATTCCCCCAGTAAGTCTTTATAAAACTCTAATGTTAATAATGTAAGTCTTTATAAAACTCTAAAAATATTTTGTATTTCTGATACTTGAGACGTGGAATTTTTCTCACGTCTTAAATACGAATTGAATTGATTTCTGATTTCTGAATTTTACGAATTGAATTGATTTCTGAAGAAATCAGAATTCTGTAAATTGATTAAAGCTAACTACATTCTCTCCCCAATAGATTTATATCAAAGAGAAAATGGAGAATCAACAGGAAATGGAGAATAAAATACATCAATTTTTGTTAAGACACCTTTCAAAATCTGAAAATCAATCATCAAATGCATTACGAAAGATGTGAATTTGATCCTCGTGGAATTTTTTCACGAGCTTTTCCTATACGAAAACTCGTACTCGCTCGCAGGTAGCCATGAAGGCAAGAAACTGAAAAGCCGCATAATAAAAAATAAATTAACTTAATTTTTTTCCTCTTTATTTAAAAAACTCTCATTTCATTTTAAGTTTGTCTTATTTTATTTATAACATTCGTAGGCCAATTTCAAAGACTATGCGGGTCATAGGTTGTGCATCCCTGCTCTATTGTAACTGTAATTGTAATTTGAATCAAATTTTGAGATTAATTCGCACGGAAATTTTATCCGAAAATATGTATCCCTATAAATAAAAATGAAAGGCCAAATGTTTTGCTAAGCGCAAATATCGGGACTGGTTCGACCAATTTGGCTAATTTTTAAAAAATATTTTTGTTAAGACGCGAGGAAGTTTCTTATAGAGAGAAAAAAATACAAAAATTGTGAGTAAAAGCTACACTTTTCTTACCTTCCCACCAAAAATTTTGATTTCCTAACCGTAATGATGAAGACTGCAGTTTATTTTTTTTCCCACGCTAATCAGGTTAAGCTTAACATGTTTTCGTCTGATTATTTTAAACAATTCTGTATATTTTCTTAGTGCTTGATGCATTTAAAATAAAACAATTAATTGATTTTTTGGATTCACGTTGAAATACTTTAGAATTGAAATAAAAGAAAATTAAGAAAATTAAAACTTTCTAATCTGCATTGTGTTACCATAACTGACATAGAAAATTCATACATTAACGTTGCCCCAATTGGCGTTGAAAATTCAAGAAATGTGCAGTGTTTTGTAATTGACAGCAACTATATTTTCATTTCAATTAAAAGTTTAAAAAATATTTGTATTGCTGTGTGTATAATATTGTTGTAGCTATCTCAATCTCAATCGATAAATTAAATAGACTCGACTTCATTTTAAAGAAATATGGACTTAATTTGCTGTTTTGCTTTGTTTCAGGTACACAGTGTAAATAAATTGTTTTCAGGTTAGTTGTTGGCTTTTCCATACTTACGTAGTAGCGGCTAAAAGCTAGTTTCAAAATAAATTTAAGCCTAAAACCAACTTTTCTTTCCTGTCCTTAACCGGGGCCACCGAGATGAGTGCTATCTCTTCCTATTTCAATGCAAAAAATACTCAAAAATTGTCACAATCACAAACGAACGTATTCTAGGGACAATGGACATCAACTGACCAAAGTTGAATACTCTCCATCGCTTAGTTCAAACCGGTTATGGTGGATATTGGTTTAGTTCCAGACCCGATAAACTCTTTACGCTATCTTTGTTATATGAGGTCCCGCCTTAACCCGCTTTACCCAAGGTATGTGAGGAATGGGGGATAACAATTTATTGATGGTTACTTGATATAATTTGAGAGATACCATTTCCACTAGTTTTAAATTTTTACAATCATATATTTTTTCAGGGGACAATTCTTGTATGCGATTTCTATTGAATTTTATATTTAGATAAGATTTTGATTACTATTCATATCTATATAGGTGTCATTCCTTAAAAAATGCTATTTTTAATACAAAAATGCATATTTTTAAGAGCCGTTTACTATCTATTCTCACGTTGATGGTTTCATATGCCGCCATCTCGTAAATTTCCGTAGTGCTTGCATTGTTGCCATATGAATATAACCTACAGGTTTCTCAAAACTTTGTGAGATGACGCTATATGTTATTACACGAATACGAATACATTCAGCTCTCATCCAATTTTGATCAGTTTTGAAAAAAAAATCATTGGTAATTAGCATGTGATTCATGTTTAGATATTTTATCCTAAAAAGCGCCTATTAAATTTGCTCGATTAGACATTAATTTGTTTAATATTCCGGAAATCTAGCTTTATTTTAACGCATCAGAACTTTATTAGGCTCTTTGAAACATGAGTACTATAGGAAGAAAGCCAACAGCAGCAAAGAAAGGGAAAATGAGGTAAAATAATAAAATGTTAAATATTATTAAGATAATAAATACTTTGGAAGCAAACTAAAATTAAGTTTTTGGAATGCTTACACAGTTTATCATAATTAATCGAATTATAAAATAAGAAAAATATAATAATTTCACCAAACAAAGTAATAGAACATATATACTAAATATTACAAATATGAATAAAACTTTGAGGGAAGCAAAATAATTTTATAATTATTTTTTAAAAAGGAAAATTAAAATAAAAAAAAGATTAAAATGAAATCTGCTATGCATATTTCAATGTATCATATCAGAGCATAATTTCTTGGACGGCCAAGCACCACGTGCTCGTGCAAGTTAAATTATATTTTTATTCATTTTAATGGTGTCATTGAATGAGTCGCTTTAGTATTGCAAACGATCCAAAATTATTTGTCTCGCATTGATTGTTAAAAAAATATCACATTTACTATTTCAAAATGTCATTTTTCTAGGTTTTATTTGCTGTAGTCATTAACTCATTTTTTATCAGAGATTTTGCAAATGCAATGGGAACGCGTTATTAAAAGCTCATTTTTTGAGATGCACGTGCAGATAATAAAATTTCCATTTTTCGCCTACAGATTTTTATTGACGCCACAAACCTCATTTCCTAAAATAACATCATATTCTGACATGATAATATAAACATTATTGTCGTGGCTGGTTCGTGAGTGCTTATTTTAAATAACTAGGCAAATAGAAAAACAACAGATTTATTCCCGATTCGACGGAGTTACTCTCTCTGTAATTCCTCTCCACTTGCCGCCAAAACTCCGAATGACATCGCATTACACTCGCACTAGTTTTCTAGCGCCATCTATGAACGCTTTCAAAATCCAATCACTACAATTATAATAAGATCAAAAACAATGATGAACAACCTGAATAAATATTATTTACAATAAAAACACTATGTGAAATAAAAAATATATCCAAAACACAAAATTTAGCAAATTATATAATAAAGGGAAGACAGAAAACAATAAA
Organism: Argiope argentata; assembly: GCA_026289955.1. NCBI lineage: Eukaryota > Metazoa > Arthropoda > Arachnida > Araneae > Araneidae > Argiope > Argiope argentata. The sequence goes on from JAOUZG010019144.1 coordinate 1,158,494, forward strand.
GTTACATACAATTATAAAGGCTATATATACTCAAATACATAAAAAGGACTTAGCTACATGGTAATTAAAATAAGGAAAATATCTTACTGAGATAATAATAACGATTGATGCACGAAGAAAAATCAATAGAAAAAATATCTACGAAATGCTTTTGGCACAGAATTTCCAAAATTTATGATGAAAGTAATTGAAATTTCTATTGAATTCATTTAATTTAGCAATAGATATTTTATTCATTGAGTCATAAGATTTTTTTAAAACATTTTATAAATTTTAATTCTTGTGATACTAAATAAGCAATTAATTTTTATTATATTCGATTGTATCAAATAATTGACAATTTATATATTGAAAACATTTTCAATTTTAAAGGACTTCATATTTCATTCATAATAATAAGGTTCGAATTTCCTTCACATTTGACTAAATCAAATGTTTTGTACCGAGTTCGTCAGAAAATTGAATATTTCTTCTACTCTCTTAAATTTCTGTTTATTGGCATTTTCAACCTTTATGCAATCAATACTTCTTTGATGAATTCTAATGGTTTTAAGAGGAAACTGTAATGATACAGTAAATAAAATATTAAAAAATAATATTTTTTGTACATTTAAGACAAAAAATGTATTAAACCAATTCCGGTAATGTTATAGTTTCCTACCTAAAATTAAATTTCTATAATAATCAACTGTACGGATAACTGTGTAAATCATTTATATATATATATATATATAGCCAAAAGGCCAACTCAGTAAAAATAATAATCACAAATAAACTTAAATCTTTCTAAGTTTAAATGTAGAAATTTTTATTCTACAGACAATTGAGACTCAATTATATTTGTGTGTTACTATAAAAATTTAAATTTTTCAATTTTTTTAATCAATTTTCTTAGCAAATAAATTTTTTTTAAATAAATCCAAAATACATGGATAATCGAGATGAATTATTGAATTCGAATTGTAATTGCAACCAAGGATACTGAGTTAAAAATGCAAATAAGATTTAGAAAACTATAATAATTAGTATTTCTGCGAAGAAATAAATATTCGCTACATAAACTAGATGCAAACTTAAGGAATTATTATTTTATTATAATATTAAAATTTTATAAATAATTCGAATTTATTTTGGTTAATTAACCCACTCGTTGCCAACGGCGAATATACTCGTGGTTAACAGGGTGTTACCCATTGCCAGCACGAATTTACTCTGATACCTTCAATATATTATAACATATTACTAGTCAAACTTACAAACTTTTTAAGGCCACAAATATAAATATACAAGTGTAAAAAGCTACAAATAAATTGTTTTTACAAAAACTCAACTTTATTTAACCCATTCGCAGCGAAGCCAAAATAGAATGATGTTATTTCCATTGCCAACCACGTGTAAACTCGTGTTTGATTTTTATACATGTAAATGATTATTTATGAAAAAATATGTGTATTTATTTTGAAATAATAAAACTTAGATAATTAATAAGACTCAAAACAGAAATGGCAATAACCTCATACAATTTAGACCTGGCACGAATGGGTTAAACGACAAAAAACATGTAAACAAAAACAATTTTGAATTATATTAGCTACTAAGTACTTTTGAATTATGTGGCCACAGTGAAAGTAAGATTATATTGGTTTTTATGTTATTTGCTCTGTATAGATCATTAATGCTTTAAAAAGTTGTAAAATAATAAAAAGTAATAAAAAAAACTTTTGTGACAATTATATAATTACATTTGAATACATGTTGCACGATGGCTGTTTTCAAAGTTCAACCTAGAATTTATTTAACTAACGGGTGCCTTAGCTCCGCTCGGAGAAAACAGGTATCGAAGCTAACTCGAACATTTAAATTTTCAATTGTGATTTATCAAAACAATACATGCCATAAGAAAATTTGTGAAACCATTGGTGAAAAGATAACCGGTCAAAGTGCACCATTGTAAACTATTCTAAACAAAGTTAGAGTTTGGAAAGGGAACTATTCTATACAAAGGTAAAGTTTGAAAAGTCATAGGAAATAAAATGTAATTGATAACAAAAAATTATACAATTAAAGAAATGGTACAAAGTGAGCAGTGTAAAGATTGAAGTGTGTGGAAGTTCAATATTTTTGACAAATTTATTTAGAAAAACCAAACATATATACATACATAAGAAACATATTATAAACCTATAACAGCATAAACATAATAAACATTAATCATCGATTGCGAAGTCTTCCATGTTGTCCAGGTAGTTTCTGGCTATAGATGGCAGCACGTTACCACTTGAAAATTTAAGTAGCCATTATGGCGAACAAATAAAGTGTGAAAATATCCTGTCTGTAACTCCGAACTGCTCAACCGTAGCGCTTCAAAACCGGCGCCAATCGATTCCTCGCGGCCAAAAACCTCAGACCCCCAAGTTTACCGGAGTTTATTAATTCTGGGGCGATTTTCGACTTGACAACCATTCCTCGTATTATAGTATAAGATTTATTAATGCTTCCGTGTTATTTTATAAAACAGTTTCAAATTGGGAATAAATCCTTACTTGTTTACTCCTTACTCTCGATGTTAAAAAAATTCGTTTATCTTGCCTCAAATGGAGAGAATTCCTTTGGAAATAATTGTTGATGATTTTCATGCTTTATAGATTATCATTTATTTGCATCCGAGAGTCTTCTGTCCCTTTGTATATTTTGATTCTATTTGCCGTTTCTTTCTTTACTTTTTATTGGAAACAAAGCCAACTTGTTTCCCTCCTTTTGTGACGTTATGTCATCTTTATTATATGTATATTTTTCTATCTTTGATTTAATTTGTATGATTTTAAATATATCTCTTAAATTTTTATATTTAAGAATTTTAATTGAAAATAATTCAATTTATCTCAAAAAGAAGTGAGGAAAATACAGGCAAACATGGCTTTTATTGTGATCTTCTCAATTCAAAATCAGTTAAATTATTAACCCTTCTTTGCATGATGATGGAAATTTCCATCATAATATTTAGTCAACAAAAAAGGTACTCAAAACCCTTGTACTGTAAATTTGTTGTTGCTGGCAACTTTTTAAGCGACTATTGAGTACAAAAAAACGCAGTTGTCAAAAAATAGCAAACGTCACTGTCAATTACCAGGCCTACAACTTGTCATTCCGCTGTTTGTTGTGACTGGAAGAAATGAGCGAGATTTTAAATTGTTTTAGGGAAATTAATTTATTATTAATAATTATTAATTAATTAAATTATCATACAGAATAAAGAAGATTTAGTAAAGAATATTTTTTTATTTATTTAGCACTGAGCTAAATATGTGACAATGCATGACGATGTAAATTTCCATCATATTGTTTTTTACATAATACATATTTTTATTTACACCAAGATTTTTTAAATATTTTTCTTTTAATCTAGAGCATTAATTACATCACCCTGATTTTTTTTTAAAAGAAAAAATCATGCAAAGAAGGGTTAAGTAGGTTACTTAGTACTTGTTCGCTTAAATAAATGTTTTATGCTATATACCATTCATTTAGCAATTTAGCACAATATAATTTTTAAATCAAATTTATCTTTATTTTACTTTTTTAAAGAACTTCGACAGTTATTTAAGACACTTTAATTTGTAGCGTCAGCCTTATCAGCTGGATAATATCCTTCGAGCTGAAGGGTCCCTTTTGCTCGAACGGTATATCGCTCGGCTACTGGCTCAAACGTCGTAGGTTCGTACCGCGACCTTCACTTGCTACAAATTTCGATCTTAACTATAATTATTTTATCTCATATTATACCAAAAATGTCACTTGAATCGACTCAGTATTTCTTTATCCACGTCTTCAGTGGAACAGTCAGATGTCTTTTGAAAAACCAGAGCGTCATTGGCGAAAGTATTTGCAGAGAACACCGCTTATTTTTTCACCTCTTTTAAAACTTTCATGGCGGGTTTTTCGCCTTCCTTCCTATTATCCTCCTCAATTTCATCCAGACGCGTTTGCTTTTGTTGCAACTTAAAACCATTTTCTCTCTCGGTATGGTTCCTCTTTCATTTATTTATCCATTTCATCCTCCACCTCTTCATCCGCAACGCCAAAAACGATATTCCGAGTATTAGTTTCATCAGAAAGATTACGATTCCGTGAATTCTTATCGAGGGATTTTATTTTTCTCAATAAAAGATATTTTCCATTTCGCTGAGTGTTTCAGAAGTGGTTTTATAGAGAATTTAAAGGTATTGGAAGAAACCATCGAACTGTGATTTTTATGTAGTGTTTTTGCGATTCTTTTATTATTTTGAGTGCAAGCAAAGAAAATAGTATTTTACATTATTTCTAATAGACAGATAAAAGAAATAATGTTTTAGATATATTGGATAATTCAAAGTTAAAGAGGAGAGTTAAGATATTTATTTGTAAGAATGGCAATAGATAGAGACTTACAGAAGACTGATTAGAAGACATTTCAAGGATTTATTTCTCTGAAACAAAGATATTTTCCGTTTCTTTGAACATTTTAAAGTGGTTTTATAGGGGATTTGAAGGAAGGGGAGGAAACAATCAACTTGCTATCTTTTTAAAACTTTTCTTTTAATGTTTTGAGTGCACGCAAAGAAAATTGTATTTTACATACTTTTTTCTCGGCATATAAAAGAAATAATGCTCCAAATATACATGGTAATTCAAAAAGAAGATATAATAAAAACATTTATGTTTTAGGAATGGCAATACATTCAGAAAGAATTAGAAGGCATTGCAAGAATTAATTTTTCTCTATAAAAGTTATTTTCCATTTCTTTAAGTATTTAAAAAATGGTTTTATAGATAATTTAAAGGTTTTGGAAGAAATGATAGAATTTTGATTTTTCTTTGGTGAATGCGAATAAAATTGCTTTTTTTTTATTTAGAGTCCATGCGAAGAACATTGTATTTTATACTTTTTTTTCAAATTCATTTAAAAGCTATAATGCTTCTGATACATAGAGTGATTCAAAATTAAGAAGAACAATTAAGAGATTTATTTCTAAGGAATGGTATTGCATAAAGACATATATAAGACTGATTAGATAGCATTTCTAGAATTTATTTTCTTTAAGGCGATCAGGGACTTTTAAAATGACTTTTTGCGATTTTCACCTTAGTAATTTGAAATTTTGCAGACATTAAGAGCAACACAGTACTAGATGACACCCAAAATTTTCAAGCATTATATTAATTTTTTTATTAGTTAGGTGGTTAATATAATATATTAGTGATAAAAAACGTTAATGAAAGATGTTCCAGGCACTCCAAATTTGTTAGAAAACACTCCAATTTTTATTATTACGTACTCCAATCGTTTTCAAACAAAAGTTGGCATTCATCTTGAAATTTGAGTACGAAATATCAAAAGTAACTAATGTAATAACTTAAAACTACTGATTTTTTTAAAAAAGTTTAAATAGTTTTGAGTTACTACATTGGTTAATTTTGACATTTCATACTCAAACTTCAAGATTAATCCTAACTTTTGTTTCAAAAGGGTTACAGAAAGTCATAATAAAAATTGGATTGCTTTCGAAAAAATTTGGAGCGCCTGGAACATTTTTCATTAACGTTATTTATCATTAATATTATATTATACTAACCCCCAAACCCATTAATAAATTAATATAATGCTTTAAAATTTTGTGTATCACCTCCTATAATGTTACTCTTAATGCCTGTAAAATTTCAAATTGCCAAGATGAAAATTGTAAAAAGTTATTTTAAAGGTCCATGGTCACCTTAATAACAGATGCTTTCCGATTCGTTGAGTATTTTATAAATGGCTTTATAAAAAAATTAAGAAACAACCGAAGTTCGATTTTTGTTTAGGGATTTTAATCTTTTATAATTTTGCGAACACGTAAATAAAATTGTATTTTATATCCTTTTTCAAAGCACATGAATAAAAGTAATGCTCTATACATACACAGTAAATCAAAATTAAGGAGATGAAATAATTTATTTATTTCCAAAATATGGCGATGCATAAAGACACATAGCACGCTGATTAGAGGATAATTCAAAGATTTATTTTTCTCAATAAAAGATCTTATTTTTAATTGAATATTTTAGAAGTGGTTTTATAGAGAATTTAAAGGTATTGGATGAAACAATCGTATTGGAATTTTGTTAAAGCATGCAAAGAAAATTGCTTTTATTATTTTGAGTGTATGACAAGAAAATAAAATTTTACTTCATTTTCAAAAGACAATTGAAAACAAATTTCTAGAAATAAAGGGGGATTCAAAAAGAAGAGGAGGATATTTATTTTGAAATAACAACAATACGTACAGATAAATAAAATATTTATAACAAGTAATTTCCGTTATTGATTTCAATCCTTTCTATAACCTTTCAAAAGCGAATGTGATATTCCTTTAAGAACTTAAGCAATGCCCAGGAGATGTTGATTTTCATACTTCAGAACACAATGAAGGTTCATCGCCAAGCATTTTATATTTTGTTTTTAGTCCAACAAAGAGCCATCATGTTATGGATATATTACAATAGAGGCTAAAAATTCTTTCAAAGTAATTACTAACGCAAAAAGAAGCTTCCTTCGCACTAGGCAGATAAAAATTTTGAGTACATCTAAATTTCTTCAAAAGTGGCTCAGAATCTATGGGTACATAAAAGACAGCATATATGCACTGCCTATGATTATTAATTTTTAAGATCCATAGAATTTGTTTTATGACATTGATTTCAATGATCAAGAGCTTATTACTATAGATGTTGAAAGAAATAAACTTTCAAATCGATGTTGCGGACATTGCACGTGATACGTTAGCTCAGGAACGGATTAGATACGAGGAAAATAGAACTAGAAATTACCGTTTCTCTTTTCTTAAGGAAATGTGTGTAGTTTTTAACTATTCAGTTAAAAGAGAAGAAATCTTTAAATAACAACTGTATCTCAAAAGTAACGAGATAGTAAAGGTGATTCATACTCATAGGTGATTCTGAATTTTAGTGCAAAGTACTTTTTCATAAGCTTAGGCTTTATACCATTTTGGAAGTGTGCATCAGACCTAATATATATAGGAAATTTTGAGAGAGTTATTTTAGGATGAACCACAGAATTTCTAACCACAGTCAGAGGAAAAGGACGACACCTGAACTGACATCCACTCTCCAAACTTCCACTTCACACTGGTGGGAGGACGTTTGAACAAGATGGATTTAACTTGCACTAGATTCGTTTAAAAAATATTTCTTCTGTGGTGTCTGGTCTTGAACCAGAAACGTTCCAGTTTCGGAATCAACACTTTACCATCAGCCCATATAAGCATATTAACAGGCTGAATAGAATAAAATAAATAGATATAGATAGTTGGTGAGTAGAGTTTTACAGATTTTAGCACTTATTTTTTTTAAAAAAATTATTTATAAAATGATCTAATGTAGAAATTATTTCAGTTAGAAAATGCAAACATATTCAGATGCAATGAAATAGAGTAAATTTCAATTTTAACCCTGAATTCTAATTTCAAAGAAACTGAACGAGCAATTCGAATATGAAATGTATGATGAATGAATAAACAAACCAAAACAAAGAACAAAAGAAAGAAAAAGTAGAAGTATTTAACATCTTCCAAAGCAAAAGCAACTGATTAAAATCAGAATTACAAATAAGGCTCACTAGCAGCGTTTGAAGGAAAGCTAAAGTGTTTTTACTGCAGATGTTCAAATGGAAACAATCTGGCAGGGCATCCTAATAACAATAAAAAAACGCTGTTATTGAGCAAACGAATTAAGATAATAAAAATATTTTTTTTCTCCAGACGATAGCTTACAGTTTAAATATACATAAAAAATCAAAATAAAAATATCACACATTTCATCGATTTTTTATATTTTTATCGTCCATTGTACCCTTAACCTAAATTACATAAATGTATAAAGAAGTGATTATGTTGCCTCTCGTAGCTTACGGACCAAATTTTGTGCCTTAAGGGGAAGTACGTAAAATTGCATAACGATAAATAGTAATTGCATTAATGTATAATATTGTTGAGTATGAATAATACAATATAGTATGATGTAATGTTTTACAATATTGTACACAATACTTTTCTATATGAGGTAGGTACAGAAGGGATTTAAGAAACGTAATTGATCTTTGATTGAATAAATTGAACTTATCTTTCTTGAAATCTGTGAAAGAACACAGCTTTTTTTTAAAAAAAAACTTGATATTATTCAAAGTTTGGCTTATTTCAACTAGCAGTATGTGAAGTATACCGTTATGGTATATGTCACTCCTCCCATGTTGATTTTGAAACTTAATGGAGAAAAAATGATGATGATGTCGTGTCCGCTTTTTACCGCGGAAAGAGGGGTGCAGTAGCTTCTGAGGGTATGAACCCCTGAGCACCCGAGGGCAGAAGTCTGACTTCTAGCTCATATGAAGATGAAACACACACACATACGCTTGCACAGCCCCTTTTTACAGGGGGGGGCACATTCACCCATCTCACAGATAGCACACAAGGAACAACCATGCCCGAACCGGGACTCGAACCCGGGACCTCCAGAACACAAGGCAGACGCGCTACCTCTGTGCCAGCAAGCCGGCATGGAGAAAAAATACATGGGTAATATAAGTGCAGGATGATACTGCATATAGTATATTTTGCTAAACGTAAACAGTATGAAATAAAATATGCTGGAATAAAGTATAAAATTCATACATTAATATAAAACAAATTATAGAGTATTAATTATATAGTAGAATTATTACTTGAAAAACTAATGAATTTCAAAGACAGTGAAAGTCAATTTCCGAAAACGCTGAAATATTTGTAACATCAGATATGCAACCACATACAGAATAAAAACAATTTCGGCATCCTAGCGTCTTTCCCAAGAACTGGGCGCCCCGAGTTCGAGTCGCGGATCGGGCATGGTTGTTCTTCTGTGTTCTATTTGTAAAATTTATGAATTTGCCCCCTTGTTAAAATGGGCTGTGCAAGCAACTGTGATGATGAGTAGCTAAGTCGTACTCTGGGGCCTAGTTGGCGCTATTTCAAAAGAAGAGGCGCTCCTTTCGGCTTAAAACACGGTGATGTCTTGCCAAAGATTGTGATTGGCAAGTTCCATTAATAACAACAACAATATAAAAACAATGCTGAAAAGAATATATTACTCTAATTTACTAATGTTATTGAAGTATTATAAATCAAGTAGATCGCAGGTTATTAACTTTTTCTACAACTTATCATAAATAGAAGTAATTAAAGGAACGGAATTATATGAAATAATTGAAGGAAACTGTTGAACTTTATGATTTCATTTTTAGACAAAATGAACGAAATCCAAATTAAAACTTGTTTTGGAAATCAGATAAAAACAAATGACGATGAACTGTCAGTAAGAATGCATTTTCAATGCAATGAAAAACATCTCATGTTAAACGGAAAATAAAAAGACAGAAATAATTGTTATTTATCAATACGCAGGTACATAAAACACTTCAATTTTTTTTAAAAATAGTTATTATTTATACTGAGTTAATTATTTGTATTTATTAATAGACGCCAAAACAGCTTTATGGAAATCTGTGTATGATTTGATGCAGAGAAATATCAGCAATTTTCTAATTTCTCAAAATATGCATGGCTTAAAATAACAACTGTCATTCTTAGCCCGATGCAAACGATTAAACTTTATTCTATATTCAAAAGAATATACCACACAACAATCCTGTTACCATGGCAACTTAATATAATAGAATTATATTTTAAAGCTATAACTTCAACCTGAATATCTAGAGAAATCGATGATCTGAAAATCGTTTATTCGAATTCCGTTTTATCTTCTAAATGTAAAATTGCTAAATAGTTCAGTCTGGTTACATACTGCATTCATTTATATAAATTAGAACAGATACATTAGTTTTCTAATGATATATCTTCAAAATAAATTAGTTTTGCATTAAAAAAGAGTGTGTTTTACTATTCTGATAATATCTGTAAATTACTGCCAATGATATATCTTCAAAATAAATTAGTTTTGCATGTAAAAAGAATGTGTTTTACTATTATGATTATATCTGTAAATTACTTCCAATGATATATCATCAAAAAATTAGTTTTGCATGTAAAAAGAGCGTGTTTTTATAGATTCAGATTATATCTGTAAATTACTTCCAATGATATATCTTCAAAATAAATTAGTTTTGCATGTAAAAAGGGAGTGTTTTACTATTCTGATTATATTTGCAAATTACTTCCAATGATATATTTTCAAAATAAATTAGTTTTACCTGAAAAAAGGGAGTGTTTTACTATTCTAATTATATTTGCAAATTACTTCCAATGATGCATCTTCAAAACAAATTATTGTATGTAAAAAAGCTCTTTTTATATGCAAAATTAGTTATTATTCTGATTATATCCGTAAATGACTTTATTTATTATTGTATTTATATGATTATCTTGTTTAATATGAGACATTGCAAATCGAAGAAATACTATAAATTCCTAAAAATGTTACCCTTATAATGTAAACAATGTTTAGCAAGAAATATGATTAAACAAAATTTTGGAAAATGATTGTGTATTTCGTATTGGTATATATTTTTATTAAATAGACTTCTTAAATATTTCCAACGTTAAAAGTCTAGAATCGGTAATTTAATCATTTGCTGGCGTGTTCAATGTTTGAAATGATATGCATATGTGTTTTATCAATGGCTGCACAATAACATACATTTTAAAATAATATTTATCATTTAATAACTAAATGATATAGCTTAATTTCACAGGTACTACTTGGTATTAAATTTATGGAAATATCTGTATTTTAAAATAATATAAATAAGTCAAATAAGTTTCAATATGTTAGTACATTAATAAAATTATATTTTCTTAAATGTTTCATTAAATTTGTTGGAAAAATGCTCTTTATTTGAAAGATTTCATAAAATGATATGTAAAATGAAAACGAACGACAGCAAATATGAATGAACTTTTACATTTGTTGTCTTTTATTAAAATAACAAGGAATTTGCTATATATTAAAAAAAATAGTTCGCATTAATTCGTAGGAATATTATTCCAAAGCTGAATGCAAAAATTCTCGTCTCTTGGGCAAATTTTATTTCTATTAAGAAAGACATAGAAAAAAACGAAAATACTTAGAAAGAAGGGGAAATGCTTATCGAGAAAATCTATAAAAATGTTTAAGCGTAATAAATATGTGTAGTAAGGATAAACTAATTTAGTGGAATATAGATATAGAAATCCGGAAGAGAAGGTTTTAAATTAAGTGTTTTAAAATTTATGTTCTATTAAATTCATTCTATCTGAATTTCAATTAAAATTCCTTTTTTCCACTAGAAGGATAATTTTATAAATTGGTCATTTCTTGCTATTTTCTAGATATTTATGAGCTATTTTTCGGATTTAATATCAAGAGAATTTCAAAATTCATAAATGAATCTCTGCCTATCTATGTGTTAGAATTTTACAAAAATGAAGAATTGGTAGAAATGATAAATAAAATTGCATTAAATAAGTAGGAAATTAATTAAATTTTATCTTTTCATAACACACTCTGTGCATATTCAAATTTGTCAATCACCGTCTATGTAATAATAGTTTATTCAAATTACATAATTATAACATTATCAATAAGGTGAACTGTTGGAAATGTTTGTATTCAGATCAAAAAAGTCATAAGAAAAAAAAGGAAATAAATATTTGAATGTCTCAGAAAATTGCTTTAGATACAACATATTTCTAAGAATTTTTTTATATTGTACACTTGCAATGTTACTAACATTTCTGAAAAATGAGATTTGCATACATGGCCTTTCACTTCCAAGCAACGTTAAGATACTTCATGAAATATTGCATGTCTAAGTCATCATCATAGCTTTATTACACCAACGTAACACTGAATTGAATTTGTGAAAAACATTCTATAACATTTGTCTTATCTTATCTTTATTTTATTTATTTATTAGTAACAATTCAATATGCAAATCTTTATTTCTCTAAGCACAACCGCCTACTAGATAATCCCAACTATCTATTTGCCTGCTGTGTCCGGAGAAGAAGAAACTTCAGTTTACGAATTCAGTGACTCTGCCTTCAAATAGGCAAAACGACAATCTCAATGGATATTGAAAAGATGCTTCAATAACATTCAGTCCTATCGTCAAATTTGATTAACTTATGCGCTTGGTCTCTAATTTGGTGGCTTTATTTGCAAAAAATGTATGTTCTAGAACATAAACGAATTAGGAAATCTCTGCTTAGAACTGAGATATAAAACTCATTCCAAAATAAACTATGCCTTCTTGAGAGATTATAGACATTGTACTTAGAAGTGAGTGAATTCTCAGAGCAATGATCAAAGAGAAAGATCTATGAGTTTGATAATGATTATTGTCTCCTAATTAGCTCTTTTTCTGTCTATTAGTATTGTAAGTTTCTACAAATACTGCTCTTATGCCTATTTTTTCAACACCCACGCTGTATGTTTCCATATAAGACAAAACACCATTATTTGGTTTATAGCTATTGCAAATCTATAATTGTGTACATGTCATTGTAGTTTTCGTCTAATATTAGTGTACTGCATAACTAACAGTTTTATTTCAGTGCTAAACCATATTTTCAAATAATATTTATCTTAATAGTTTTAATTTCACTTTAATTAAACATTTTATGATCATGAAATTAAGAAAAAAAGTAAAATGATTGAGAAGACATACTAATTTAAATTGATGCGTTATTGTGGTAATAAGATTGTGATAAACAATTATCTGGAGAACTTGATTTTTGATTGGCGAATCAAATTTGTTATGTTGTAGTTATTATATGTTTTTATGTGAAATTAGAAGGATCTTCTGTAGTGTAATACATCCATGGTGAAAAGATAATCTTGGTCACTCAAATTAATATGCATAACAGGATATTTAGTCATGGTGAATGTAATTGTTTCCCGAGCATATATTAACATACAATACAACAGCAGTTGCCATTTTTATACTTATCATACTCAATCGAATATTTAATCACGGTGGGAGTTACTTCCACTGATGCTTACATCCACTTACAACATAAAAACAGCAGTCATTTTTATATCTAGCAGGCTCAATCAAGTACTTAATAATTGTAGACCTAATTGCTGCCAATGCTTATATTCACTTATAATCTAAAACCAGCTGCCATTTTTATATCTAGCAGGCTTATTAGGAAGCATCATTATACCTTGCAAGCAACCCTCTTGCAACCAATGATTCGGAGCCTGTGTATCTCCAATTTTAGTACTAAATCTGAGTACCAAAGTTTATTTTACTAGTTCTTTATGTTTTGAAATTATTGTATTAATTTTTACTCGAAAAGTAAAACAGAGAAAATTGCTGTTAAAGGATTTTTTTTCTTCAAAATTAGACTGAAATCTACAAATTAGGCGTAGAAACTCCATATCAAACTTTTAGACATCAAAAGGCCGAAAATGAATAGATTCATCCTAAAATCGAGTCCGAATTTTTTACTGATTTCAGTTCTTTATTTGTGTATACGGATAAGAAAAAACAAATAATTATGACTGCTATCCCAATATTAATCGTTTTTCATGTTTCTTCAAAGAGTCTCCTTCTCAGCTGTAGAGTTACATACGCGTTTAATGATATTATATGACATAAACTCGATGCCAAAGTTTTCCTGGTTAATTTTATCATATAAAATGAGTATACCGCTCTATCTGTTCCTTGTAAATATCCATCCTCAGTTCCAGCAGACGGGCCTTTCCGCAGCTGTAATGGGCAATAAATATGGGTCCCAACAATGCGAAACGTCCCAGATTGTTTTTATTTTTGGCAGTGGGAAATGCCTTCCCATCCTTCTCCAGAGTACTTCTGCTGAATCGATATTTGACCTATATTTCTAACCCCATGAATGCACCTGGTGTGGGCGGAAAACGTTTTATGGAGTGCAGACGTCCCAAAGAAAATGTTGTTTCCAGAATAGGGCTTAGAACAAGTCAGCTAGGGAAATTATATCGATAAAAAGTCGTTCGAATTACAGTTGATGTTCGCTTCGATCTTTTGTGATGTGTTTAAGCATTATTACACACACAAACAATCAAAAATGCCATCTTTATGAAATTTAATTAAAATAAATTAACTCTGAAACAGCCAATAAGATATACATTCTATTCAGATATCGCTAATGCTGTTACTACTAAAACACAGAGAAATTGAACAAAATTAGTAAAAAGCGAACTAAGCGTAAAGCGTATGAAGCATTTCTGAGAACTAATTAATTATAAGTAAAAGATTGAAGTATGTATGCATAGTATTTGTCATCAAAATCTTTCATCTTCAACGTAGTGGTAAATATCAATTATATATTTGGATAAATAAACCTTAGTAGATAGTTAACACCATATAATCAAAAAGTAGAAAAACATGAACAAAATATTTCTCATTAAAAAATTAAATATCATTTTTTTAATGAATAACAACTAAACATTTTGATGAAGAGCTTCTGAGAGTTCATTAATGTCACATAATTAAAATATAGAAAAATGCAAGAAAAGTTGTTATAATTGTAACCTCAAACTTCACTTCAGTATAACTTCTGCAATCAGTATGAGCAATAAATTTTATTTCACAGGCAAATGTATCTGTTGCCTATATTGGCTAAAATATATTAACTTTTCATATCTCCTTGATTTCTAAACTGAATTTTGAGTAGAATATTGGGCTTGTGCCTTTTGATGTATGAGAAATTGATGAACAAAGGCGACAATATAGGGAGACACAATTAAGAATATGATTTCTACTATAAGCTTATAGATCTATTTTTAATGTTTAAATTTTTTGCATCTGAAGAGATTTTCTCTCATAGCTAAGGAGCGTGATTTTTTTCACCACCACCAAATGTGAAAAGAAAAAAAAATGGTCAATAAAATATTAGTTACTTATTCATATATATTAAATTTTCATTGAATACAGAAAATAAGATATTCTCCTTCTCTTATATATTAGTTAATTAAAAAAGTAGTTGCTATGATTCATAAACATTAAAACCACCATCATCGAAAGAAAATATTATTTTTTATCATATCAGAATATGATGTTTTTTTTTTGAAATGAGGTTTTTAGCGTCAACAAAAATTCGTATGTGAAAAGTAATAAACAAAAATCTGCAGCGAAAACTAAAATTTTATTACCTGCACGAGCATCCCAAAAATTCAGCTTTTAATAACGTGTTGTTATTACATTTACAAAAACTCGTATTGAAAAAAATAAGTTAATTGCTAGAGAGAATAAAACCTAGAAAAATGTCATTTTGAGCACGTGATTATATGAAATGAAATAAATATGAAATGGGATATTTTTTTAAACAACAAATGCGAGAGAAAGTTTTTCGGATCGTTTGCAATACTAAAGTGACTCATTCGATGAAATAATTAAAATGAATAAAAGTATTTTTAACTTGCACGAGCCCGTGGTGTGTGGCGTTTCAAAAAATTATATTCTGACATGATACATTGAAATATGCATAGCAGATTTCATTTTAACGTTTATTACATATTAAATTTAATGCATTTGAGTTTGAAGACTCGAAAAAAACACAAGTAATATCATTTACTGGAAATATTGAATTTATAATTTAACAAACTTAAGAATTGAGAGATTTTATAAAGTTCTAATCTTTTAGATTAGCATTAGTGCTAAAATAAAAAATAGCAAATTTTACTTTACAATAATTTTTTTCAGAATATTTATGACTATTGGATGTATTTTGTTATTCAAAATCATTTAATTACCTTTGAATATGATACTTAAAAAATGTATTTTGTTATCTGAGTATATTTTGTTTTATCTAGCAAAGAAAATGTGCTCATAAGTAGCATATTATTAAAATAGCTGAATGAATGTTGTTGTTTTTTTCATTCTATAAAACCGTAAACATTTAGTATAATTTATTCTCCTATTTTCCTTCCTCCTGTATTTTCTTTTTATTTATTTCATCTAACTATATTTCTTAACTACATTTAGCCTGTTATAACGAAGTTATATCACTTACTATTATTTTTAAAAAATCTGTATTTTTAATGAATATGTTTATAAATCAAATTTTTGAATATCAAAAATGAGTTAAAAAAATAATTAAATTCTATTTTCTTCGTATTTGGATAAAACAAAATTTTCTATATACTAGTCATTTCCTCACAACGCTTTTAGTTCGTTTCCTCAGTCTTTCACGATAGTAAGAAATATGAAGAAAAATATCGAAATAACATACATTTCATTTCAAATATGTAGAAAATAAAATTATTTTAGAGGGAATTCACTGCATGCTTTCATTACACGTACAAAATACTTAAAATAAAAGATGATCTTAACTGGGAAAAAGTCGTTACATTAAAACAAAAATGTCTGTAATAATATTGATCATAAAACAAGACAAGAAAATATTGAAAAATATCTCTAAATACTACAAACAATTATAG
>JAOUZG010019144.1:1204984-1231880 GCA_026289955.1 Argiope argentata
CCGAAAATTCCACGTGTCAAAGTATAAGAGATGCATCATATTTTTAAGAATATAGAAACAAATATTAGTAATAGAAAAATAAGAAGTCAAAAACATACCAGCAGTCAGTATATAAATATATATATCCTTGAGAACGCAAAGAAGCAACTACGTTGGGCGAAGCCTCCAAAAGGAATGATCCAGGTAAGAAAGCAACTTCTACAATGGCGATTGTGGAAAAGCCTTCATTTAATAATTAAAAATTACAATTCGGAATGTTTTTTTTATAATTCGGTTTAGACTTTAAAAAATTGCTTATATAATTACATTTTAGTTGTAATTCTCTTCTCTAACTTCTGAAGCAATAATGCAAAAGTTTTCCATGCGCATAAGAAGAATCATTCAAAAATGTTTTTTTTTTTTCATATAGTTTCTAATTTTTTTTCACACAGATTTTATAATTAAAAAAATCATGCTCTTTGTACAGAAATTCCTTCGGAATTAAATAATGGCAGTTTTATATAATAAGGTATTTCATATCACAATCCAAATTCGCTACAAAAATGAAATGTTAATAAAAGTAACATTTGATCAAAGATGAAGAAATTTTAATTTTATTCATCACGTAAGCTTGTACGGGGGATCAATAGAATATCAATTTTGATTTTTTTAAAAAGCATCGTTGTTTCAACAATAATGCTTCACAGATTATTCACTGCTAAGCTAATCTTTAGAAAGAAATCTTTTACTTCCGGTATACCTCGCACCAAAAAATAATAAAATGACAGTATTTAAGCTTTCATGCATTTTCTATATGTTCGACAGAATTCAACGATCAAAACTTCATTCAAAATATAAAATGGATGATGAATTAATTTTAATTTATTAGGAATGACCGTAGTTATTAAGATTTAGTTTGTTTTTAGGATATCCAAGGAATATGACAACTAATTACTTATGTGTAAATTTCATATATTTTTTGGGAAATATTAAAAGAAAGAAAGGATGCAGTTTACAACAAATATTGTTGGGGATTTACTTTATAATCTTATCAAAACGAAATTTTAATTTTTGCTTACTTGTCGAAATTTTCTTCTAATATAAGAATTTAATTTTATATTCACGTTAATATGTCTTTTAAAAACACAAATTCATATTAATTCGATTGTTTATGGAGATGTATATATTATAAATCTTTTACATCATTTTAACACCCGAAGAAATCAATATTGCTTGAAAAAAGATAGGTTGCTTTCTTTTTTCTATTTCATTATTTTCTTGTAATTTACTTTTACAAATTATTCATAAAAAAGAAACATTCGTAGATGTTATCTACAAAACATAATACTGTTCCGAATAATAGTAATTGTCCCACAAGGGGGATAGGAAGATGTATATTTTATTATCTAGTTAAACGCGTATTAAATATTCGCAAATCAAGTTATAGAAATTCACAGCGAATTAATACTAAATCCGTTAATTTCAAATAACAGCGAAGCTATATATCCCCACAGCAGAGAGAGAAAAGACGGTCTGTCCAGCTCAGCTAACCACGAAGCTTGCCCTCCGAACTCCACTAACTGTCCACCTTCAAAGCGCGTCTTAAATAGCGTCCCACTGAAGTGGGAGTGGCAAACCTAGAAAAGGATTGTTCGATCCGAAGTCTAGAAATTTCTCCATCTTTCTAAAATAACAAATCTTTATTTATTTTCTTCTACTACACATTTTAGAGTGTATTAAAACACGTTAGCAACCTCATGATGTTGCCAATGCATATATATCTCCAATTGGTCAAATATGGCGATCTTCTGTTATAAATACTCTTATAACGGTATATTCTTGCTGATGCGCCATTGCATTATATTTAGTTTTACAGAATTTAGTTATTCACTAACATTTGCAATATATACATATTGACTTCCGTATTAATAAACAACTCAAAACTAATTCAAACTAAGATTGTAATTTATTTATCTGGACATTTAAATAGATTAGATATTAATTTTATTTATTTATTATTATTATTATAGCATGACCTATTTCTGGCAATTCGTTAGGAAAACTGAACTGAAATTTTTATATATGAATTCCTTTAATACAAAGAATTCCATTTCCAGTAGTAAAATTAAAATGGGATATTTGTATCAAAATTTTTAGAATTTATTCATATAAAGCCAACCAATGTTAATTTAAATAGTTCCTAGAAGCAGTTTCAGTTTATTCTTAAAATATTTTAGAGTAATACGACATATGAAAACTATTCAAATTAATATACGAGATCTTAAATTTCACTTCTGAAAAATGTATATGTAAAACCTGAAAACAATGTATGAGGAATTTAGTACATTATTAATCACACAAACAAATTATTGAAAATAAAAGGTAAAAAGCAATACCATAAAATGAATGTATTAAAATTAGAAATGTCTATAGTAAAATTGTTTGTAAAAATACTTTAATGAAAAACGAAAAATATTTGCAATTACTTCAAAATGCATATTCATCTCTAATTTTTATTTGTGACCAACTGATCAATAAAATAAATATCCATGGAATATAAATCAATGACATTAACAACATAGAGGGATAAAAAAGGAAAAAAAATGGATATTAGTAATTGGATTTTAAAGAAATTTTTTTGATTAATAAACGAATAACATATTATCATAACTTTTATCAGTTATGATAATACGCTATCTTTTTATTCATTATAAGAGTTCTAATTTAGAGGAGTAAATTTACGAATATCGATAAATAGCATGTACAAATTTAAAATAGTGCTTTTTTTTTATTTTCCGGGGAGGGGCACAATAAAATGTCCTTCCTTTTTAAGCCTATTGGAACCAAACAATACAGGTGGGCAAAGAAGTAGTCCCCAAACAATGAGAATATTATTGTAGAAGAAAAAAAAATATGATTCAAAAGCTTTCAGCCAGAAGAGGCCATCTTTTTTCAACCGCTGAATAAAATATCTTCATTTGAGCTTTTCAGATTAGGATAGTCCTTTATTTTAATACTTAGGACGCAAATATTACTGCAATCAGAAGTAAACAAGCAAAATGCAAATTTTATAAGAAAGTCTATAAGTCTTAATAAGAAAGTCTATAAGTCTTAAGTAACCTATCAAAGGGAATAATTTAATTGTGTTATCAATAAAGTATTATTCAAAGAGTTTCACTTTCCTTGTAATAACTTCAAAGCAAATTTTCATCAAAGCACTTTATTAGAAATACGCTTTTTAAATTTAATATTTTAATGTTAACAATTTCTTATTTGCGAATTTTTTTATTAGTTTTTATCAAATTTAATAAAGGTTTGAAAAGATCCAGATGATTTTATAATGAGCATTAATTATAAATACGGCGTTGCTAGGCAACGGAAATTCTTTTACTTCTTTCTTTAAGTTTTTGTTCCTTTTTATAAATGCTTTTGACAACATTTTTATTACATTACAACCTTTTATTACATTGACAACATTTTTTATTAATTATCTTAAAATAATTAATTATAAAATGCATTTAATAAAGAAAATTACAGGATAATTAAAAGATTTTATGTGCTTTGTAATATTTAACATATAAAAATGTTTACATTAAAAAAATTGCTTATGGATAAGTGGTTGTGAATTTGCTTAATATTATTTAATTGATTTTTATTTTTTCATTCACCAAGCATATTTAAAATTTGTTCCCGCAAATATTTCGCAGTAAGTAAGTTTTAAATGTAAGCAATTAAAAAATAATAAAGTTTTCATCAATATGAACTGTTTAACTCAAGCAAAACTAGTTGTTTCTGCTAGTTTATAAAATATTTTAAAGAGGTTTTTGAAATTATTTATTTCATAAGTAGCATTAGTTATTATTCTATAGTAAATAATAAACAGATATTAACCAGAATTATTATTAAAAAACACTAATTATTGATATTTCTTAGACAATATTTTCTGACTTACATATATTTAATTATTGTTATTTCTCATGAAGCTTTATATTGTCAGTTTCAATAACCTAATGCACAGTTTTCACCTTTTTTTTATCAAATAACCATATATGTAATTTTTAATAATAAAACATTCATTAAATATTTTTTTCGGAACATGAATTAAAAAAATAATAATAAGTTCATATTTTGAAAAATGATATAAACTATGTCTCTTGCAGAAGAAAAAAAAGGAAATATGGTATTTTAATAGCATGGAATAATATCTGAAAAAAATACATACTGTATAAATAAATTTAATACTATGTTGTTTATTTATTTATGTATTACGTTGAATTATTTCGCTTTCTGAATTAACTTCGGAAATAATATTTTAAAGGTGAATAGTTTAAAAGTGGAAGCTGATCTCTGTAAAATCGAATGAAATTACATCACTGTTAGTCCATGTTAACAATACTTGAAAAACTAGTTTTCAGCTATTAACAATCGCTTCATAATTAAAACATACACTCTACTATCCAATCAGTTTTTTGACCATTGTATTATTAATCTTCTAAAATGTGATATATTTCCTAGTGCGCAGTTTCATAAACCAAATACAATTTCTTTAATTCATAAATGAGAACTTAATGACTACAATAGCATTTAGAGTGGAATGGGAATACTACTTAGAAAAAAAAACATTTCTGAGTATCTTTTTTAACGAAAATAAAACATTATGGATCATTTTAAGCTTTTCCTTTGTATATTTTTTCACAAAAAGACATAAGAGTTTCATACTTTTTGCTATATCACATTATTAATGCTTAGAAAGCCATAAATATTTCATATTTTCAGCTATATTTCGTTATTAATACTTAGAAAGTTATAAGAATTTCGTATTTTAGCTATATCATTATTAATTCGATATTTACGTGTTATACCGTCATCGCCAACGATTTAGTAACTCACTGGCGACGGATTTAAATTTGGCGATAAAGATCAAAGGATTACACCATTGTCAGGTTGCCATAATTGGTGGTTTAGCACCTCATTGGGGACGACTTCAAATTCGGTGGTAAAGTTTAACGGTAGAATACGTAAGTACCAATAATTATAACGAAATTATTATTTAGTTATTTCAACAATCGCTGTTTACGGGGATAATCTAATCTTTTTGGTGAAACTGAAAATTGCAATATACTGATATATACTTAACTTTCCTCCTGATATGCTGAGAAATACTACTGCGAATGTAGCAATTCGATTTAACTTGCTTTTAGAAAATGGTGGAAATCATACTGAACGTGCTTTATAACACGTTTCAGGAACAGTTAAACCGATTCTTAAGCGATGTCGCCATGTTTATTTTATTTATAATGTTACATACAGTACCATTTTCCACCGGTGGCAAGTTTGTGTGTGTGTGTGCGCGCGCGTGCGTGTGTGATAGAAAAAAATTCCAATTATCATATTTAAACTATTACCTAGTTTGATAGCATTTAATCCCGCGTTTTTCCTTCTAAGGCCATTTCAAAACTGAACCTTAATTATAATCATTCTGTACTTTGTGTTTCCAACGCTGACATTTTTTTAATCATTTGTCTAAAACTACTTATTTAATTTTACTACATATTTAACAGCTTAACTGCAGAATATAAACCAGAATTTTTGTAGAAATTTTCAAACGTTCTTTTAACAAATCGATTTTATAGAATTTTTTTTTTCATTTTGAGAAAGTACCTTCTTATATTTTGTAATTAAAAGAATGGTTGGACTCGGAGCAGTAATTTTCAACTTACCTCTGAAGATTAAATCTTTTTTTTTCTCCTTGGACGTTCAGACGTTAATTTAAGAAACACTCGTGTTCTACTATAAATAAACTGATACTCAACTTTTTGAAGGATTTTTCAGCTACATTTTGAGCTGATGACATTTTGAGCTACATACAATATGAGAGAAGTGATAAAAGACATAATTGGCTTAATGAAGTATCCATAAATAAAGTGGCAATATAAAACAAGAAACAAAAGACGATACATTCGATATTCATTAAATTTCAATAACCAGGCCTATGTGTAAGTTCTACAAGTATTATAATTTTGTTTTAAAAAATTACTACTACATAGATTAACAAAGAAAAAAATTATTTTACTTACTTTTTATTAAATAATTACAATTAATATAAATGTGTATATAAATATGACAGAATTCCAATACTAGGCGGCAAAATGGAAAACGTATTTCCTGGCGATTTTCCGTTCTTTTTTCTATATATATGGTGTTCAAACTCGCGGTCTAAAAGACCCGAATCTAACACCATACCAACCAGACTATCCCGGCCCAACAGCTGCAATTACTATAAATAATTTATCAAAATTCTGTACTAGCATTGAATTTTCAAAGTCAAGTGAGCATTCGAAGTAAATTGTGGCAACTCAAAATGCACGATTTTTCAACACCAGTTGGTGTAAGTAATACAGATTAGAAATTTCAAATTTTCTTTATTCTGTATTATTTTAATTCAAAAGTACTTCAAAGTGAATCCTAAAAGTCGATTAATTAATAATGTTTAATTTCAAATGCACCAGTCATTATAAAAATAAACATAATCGTTTAAAATAATAGGCTGAAAACATGTTAAGTCTAAACTCATTAATATGGGGGGAAACAAATTGAATTCGCTATTTATTTGATGACGGGAAAATTAATATATTTGTCGAGAAAATTAGTTATTGATTATATAATAAAAATTAATGAATTAATATTTAAAAACACTGTATTAACATCAAATTCAGTTTAAAAAAATACTTAAATTAGATAGGATGAATAAAGACTATTTTATTAACGATTGAAAATTTGAGCGATATATATGTTAGTAATCTGATAACAATATAGTGGGAAAATAATTTAACAGCAATTACATCGTTAATTCATTATCCAATAATTCCTCAACAGCAGTGCAGAATACTTAGCTAATATGAATATTGAGTCAAGGAGGAAACAACACAAAAACTCTAAATTTGTACAGAAAAGTCGGAAATTCCATCATAAACTAACATCAAAATTCAGAGGCAATTAATTTCCCGTCATCGGAAATGACGCCCGGACATAAATCAAATGGGTGATTGACTTTCTCTTTTGAAAAATCACCTTTATAGCTGAAAAATCACCTTTGTAGTAGAAAAATCACCTCTGTAGATGAAGACGATGCACTACAGTGTCTTCTTACTTTGCAGATGGTAATGATATAGTTTCGATTCACAATCCATCTTCAAACAAGGATCATCAATCATTTCCAGGCAATGCGGAAAAGGATCACTCCCTCTTTTCCTTGCATTAATCAATGTTGGCGAAGAGATAATTCTTCAACAAGACACTCATTCGCATTTCCAGGATAATTTTCAGACACTCGTTGTGCATTTAATGAAAATATGTATTTAAGTCTGAAATCGAAATTGTGACAATACTTGATATCTTAAGAGGTTCTAAATTATTGACTTATTTTCAAATTAATTTTTCTTTAAAGATTTTGGGATATTTCTTCCATTGTAGTAAAAGATGTTTATCCTTTCTTTCAGTGGTTAAAACATAATAGTTCCAGATTTATTTTCTTCGAAGAATTTCTAAATATTTTTTAATAAATGCAGTCTTTAAAAACTGAAAGGGCACAAACACACGTGAATGTTTATGAATTTTATATTTATGTAAAAATATAACTAGCATGAATTTAAAATACGATCACCAATTGTAAAATGCGCTTTGAATAGTCAAAAACTTATTAGAATACATATCATCAATAATATGTATTCTGATTATTTCTTAAAAATATAAAAAACTAACCACTCCCTTATCAAAGCAAAATATTTTCTAAAATATTTTTTTTACTATCACATATCAATCTTAGAGGTTCTGTTAATAATGTTTATTGAAATTTCGAAAAAATGTAAAGGAATAAGAAGTCTCTATAGTGTTCACTTTCCAGAGAGAAAACAAGAAAAAAAAAGAAAAAAAGTAAATAAAATAGAAATCACTCATAATCAGAACATGAATAGGTCCTAATCGTCTATAAAACTAATTATTGCTAAATTAAAAATTTAAAAATATATAAAATTAAATTTTAAATTTTTGACCAAAGCAGTCTTTTTTTTTGTAAAAGAGTCCAAAAGGAAGAGTGACAGTTTCTTAATGGAATTGTTTAAATCAGTTTGTACTAAATTTATAGTATAGGATACAAGCATAAAATATACAAATTACCTTCAGAAACTAAGATTATAGAAGCGCCAATTACTTATTATTATAAATGCTGATTATATTTATAACTTCTCAAATTACAACCTTTATAATTTATAAGGAAAATAAAACTTTATAATTCTTTTTTTATTATAAAGGTTACTCCAATACGTATTCCCATTATGATTCAGATTCAGAAATTTTTAATCGTTCATTTAAGAAAATGACCTACATAAATATAATGACATCTAGATAAATATCCAAATATGTAATAGAAAAATCCAAACAATCAAAAGAAGATAAATAATTTATTAACAACGTGTTTTCTGATGCCAGACATACAATTTCAATACGTTTTCCAATTATGATTTAGACACTAGAAATTTTTAATCGCCTATTTAACAATATGACTTTTAAATAAATCTAATGACATCTATATAAACATTCAAATATGCGGTATAGAAAAATCCCACCACATCCAAAGATATAAACTTTATCAACAACATGTTTTCTCATGTCAAGCATACAGTTTCCATCCATCATTAAACTGCATCATCCATCATTTCCAGGTAATAAAGGGATCACTATCTCCTGTATTAATCAATGATTCTGGGAGGTAATTCTTCAACGAAAATCGCCTTGGTATTTCCAAGAAAAATTTCTGCCTCCTCGACTCTCATTTAATAAATATTTACAGACCAAAATATAAATTTAAAAGAAAGTGCCAGTCAATATATGATCTATTTCAAATTGCTTAGTTTATGCAATCATTGTGAAAAATTTGTTTGGTGAAACATGTCAATGAAATTTAATGAGTATTTGAAGCAGCAAAGTTGTTGGTATTTGTTCAAAGGTAAATTGTTAATTTAGAATTTATTGGATCATTCGGACGAAATAAGGTAAACAATGTCAAAGTAGTATTGGAAAACATTTGGAAATAAAATTCTAATAGGATAATTTATTTTAAGAGCAATTCACCGTTCCAATGTATTTTTGATATATTATCTAAATTTAAAATTTCCTATGAAATATTCATTAAACTATTAAAATATATAACTAGAATTACATTTTTTGTAAACTATATAATGTAAGCATTGACATTCTTCGTCACTAATAATAATTAAATAATAATGAAGGATATTAATGATTAATGATAACGGCGTTCCGCTTTGCAAATAAACTTAAATGATGACAAATATTAGATATGACAGATTTTAGATATATTTTATATGCCCCTTTGTTTAATTTATATATTCCTATTGTATTCTACTAAATATTATTTTACAGTGCATTCCAATTATGTAATTATTATAATAATTAAAATTTCGATAAATAGTTCTGTAATGTCGCATTATTTTATTATAAATATTTGAAATCAGATAATTAATTTCCGTCCTCTCATTTCTCACTAAACATCATACAGTTTATTTAATGAAAGAATAATCAAAGATTGACTCTCTACTTAGACTTAAAGAAACACTTAATTCCTTTTGCTGGCTTTAGTAGAATTGGATTAATTTAAATTTTCTTTGCGACATGATAAAACTTGTAAAATGACAAATTTTTGGATATATTGTAGAATTCAATCTTACTTGTATATCCAACCAGCTTGCATTATCCAATAAAGCATTAAAACTAATTTAATTTATCTCTACTGCGAATAATTTATCTTAAACTTTTAAAAAATAAGAAAACTTTTATACACGGCAACGGTTATTGCCATTATTCATCTCTAAATTCAGAAAAAAATTATAAAACTCCTGATGCTTGGAAACAAAAATTCATATCATTTAAACAAAATGCAAGATAGTCTTATATTATCCAATACAAAAAAAAACATCTCTACGTGGGGAATGTCACATATATGATAATTAATTTTTTTTACTAATCATAAGGTGTATCCAAAACAAATAAACAAATGTTTATAAAGTTAAATATTTCCTTAAGAATGCATTTCTTGATACAAAAATTATTAATTTATAAAGATGGCATCATAAATAGATTTTTCACTTCTATAGAATTTCATAAAAAAACGTTTTAAAAATTAAATTGTTATGTATTTCACATAATGAAAAATTATATCATGTAATAATATGTCTCATGCTCATATATAAAATTCCAAGCTTCTATCTAGAAAATGTTTTCGTGAATATCAGAAACAAATTGAATGACTTCAGGAAAAAAAACCCTTTATCATTAAATTTTTAAACATTCAAGATATCTCCTCACCATTATAATTACTGAAACTCTTAATAAATTAAAATGAGGCTACCTCAATTTTTGTGGGAATTCAAAATGAATTAATCCTGTCCCCAAATGATGATATAAAACTATATGAAAAACGTTTACCTTTTATGGCATCATATTTTAAGATGGTATCAATTAAGGATAAATAAAGTTATCTTGACATTTGCTTCTTCTGTGAACTCCAGTTTTATTTCATTTCTTTCTGAAACAGTTGGAGAACAAAAGAAACAATGTTATTTTAAAAACATAAAAAAAAACAAAGTATTAGAGCATATGTTGCTTTGAATCTACAGATAATCTACTTTAAATATACTTAAATCTACTTTAAATCTACAGATACCCGTCATTTAGCATGTAATCAGACAAAGAAACGAAATTAAAGACACTATATTACGTATTAGATTCAAAGTATATAATTTATTCACATGGAAAATCGATACAATAATTTGTAAACCTGAAACATCAACATTTACTACAACATTCTTAAATTCAATATTCGATTATAATTAAAATTATAAAAAAATAAGTTTTATATGGCAACAGCATTTGATATTGTTACAAGCATGCGAGCGCCGCGGATGAATACCGAAGTTGGAGACGTTTGAAGCGAAGATTCGCGCCAGCCGGGTTGATTTGGAGAAATGAAAAGTCTGGTAGCCGCTGGATCGTTCATGAAGTTCCGCGTGCTTTCGGGCACGCGCTTGCTTGGCTATATAAGGAACGGGTTTCTTCTCGGACGAGAAATAATTCTCTGGACTAGCGGATTACTTTACTCACTTGTTATTAGTAAGCTGTGTTTACGTTCGCTGTAAATGTTGTATAATTAGGCTCGCTGTGACTTACTGATTACTGTGCTATACGATACCTGATTTGTAGTCTGTTTTTATTATGCGTAAGGCTTGCATTTACGCTGTTAGTGACTGTTGACTGCTGGATTGTGTTCATTTGAAGTTTTACTTTGTTAAGCCATCCTGTAAATACTTGTAAATAGCTGTAAATAAATTTGTCTCTGCTGTTCTCAAGGAAAGTCCATTCAATCCGAACCCACTACACTAAAAACGTAACAATATTTTACTAAGAATATATGTTAATTAAAATTATGCAAGAGGAGGGATGCCATATTTTACAAAAATTATCTATTTATTTAAATATAATAAAAGATTCACTTCCAAACAAGAAAATAAGTTGTTGAAATTGTTGAGATTTCATCAGGCCATAAAAAAGAAGAATTAATAATGCATAGTTTTAATTAAAAGTAACATTTGTCCTATAAGTACTTTTACCGTATTTTAGATTGATGGTCTTAGAATTCGATGCGTGTGTTTCTCTACCAATTTAAGTAAACCATATAAATGACTAAAAAGCACTGAATTATGTAATTCCTTGTAACTTATTCCTTGTAACTTAGTTTTTCTTTTATGTCACTGATTTTAACAACAGCATTAAAACGCATGTAAGGATGAAAGGAAATAAATGACAATCAAAACCAAAAAGTTAAAAATCAACGCTGGATTAACTGAGTAATTCTAATTAAAAAACGTATTTTGACTGTCAAGAAAGATATAAACGTATAATATATATAAACTTACTTGATAAATGTAAAAACAAAGCTCTATAATGTTAAAATTCCATGGGTTTCAAAGATAAACTTTTAAGACTTTTAGATTATTATGAATTTTCACACAAACTTTAAAATTCATTTTAGGAAACTGTGAGTTGAAAGCTAATTTAAAAAAAACGTACAGCATTCAACATAATGCCAGTTTTGGAAAACGGATTAAAAGGCTAAAATATTTTTTTAAATAATATTGGTGGTATTTTAGGAGAAATACTTCAGGGTAAAGAGGAGAAAAAAGCTGAATTCGAACGCTAAAATGAGGAAATTCCCTTTTCGGAAGATGACAGCAATTTGATGTTTTTTCTCAAACTTCTTCAAAGTAAAACCATTTTTTTAAATAAACAGAATAAGATGCGGATCATAACTTTAAATTTCTGGATAAAATTTGAAGACATTCTTCCCATTTTCTAAAAGAATTTGAATTTAGAACATGGAGACTTATCATGAGCAAATTTTTTTTCTGTATGCTGAATCTCACTTTTTTATCAAATAATAATGTTTCAAGATCCACTTGATTTGTTTCTTCCATAAATTTTCTTTTGAACAAGTCTTTTTAGGAGAATAGCCACTTTATTCTTTCCTCTAATACATTATTCAAAATGAATTACTGTCGACAGGCAACTATATTATCAGGAACTGAATTTTGATAAAAGTGTTATTTGTTGTTTATTTCTAGTAATGAGTTTAGAAATGAATATGTTATAACTGTAGACATTCATCTATCCTTGAGGATCTACTGCTCTTAATATCCCATTTTATACATATTTTTGTGAAATTTTAACACAAATCCGTATGCTACCGAGAGAAACGTAAATGGTTTCTTGTAACAATGTTATACTTTATTAAGACGATACAATACGATGCTATGCTAACTATAATGCGATATTAATATTAAACAATACTATACGAAGTTAATAATATTATACGATACTAACAAAATTATACAACATAATGCATTGCATTATTCAAACTCATGCAATAATGTATAATATATTAAAATATAAAATAATTTAATATATTAAGCAAAATATTGTGCAATATTGTGCAAAAAATTGCGATATATGGGATAGTGTTTGTTATGCATTATATTGTTACGTTTTTAGCGTAGCGGGTTCGGATTGAATGGACTTTAGTTGAAGACAGCACAAACAAATTTATTTACAGCTATTTACAGTTATTTACAGGATAATTGATAGAGTAACAAATCAGATAAACACAATCCAGCAATAATCAGTCACTTACAGCGTAAAAGAAAGTCTTACGCACAATAACACAGTTTGAAAAACAGCTATAGTATAGCACAGCAGCAGCGAGCTCAATAACACAGCGCTAACAGCAAACGCAAACACAGCTCACTAATCATTTAGTCCAGCGAGACGCTTTTTGTCTCAGAGCAAACTCTGAACTAACTCGATCAAATCACTATAGCAACTAACTCACCCGCTCCGGCTACTCGTCCTTATATAGCCGAAAAGCGCGTGCACCTGAATCTCGTGGAAATTCTCAAAACATCGCGCACAATCTAGCGGCTACTAGATTATTCCTTTCGCCAAACCAATCAAGCTGGCACGAGGCTCCTCGCCAAACGTCGCCAACTTTGGCGAGTTTTCGTGCCGTTCGCTCGCTTGTAACATTGCCCCCTCCTCAAGGACTGCACGTCCCGGGCAGTACAGACCCCGAGCAGAAGATACTCAAAAGTAGCAATACCATACACACAAGATTACAGACATAATCATTGAAAAAGAATTAACATAAAGAACACTATTTACAAATATACAGGTCATATTTACATAAATGAGGAAACCATGGTTTCAACTATGTATTTGACAAGTTACCATAATAAGGGGCTAGCCGGTCGTAATGTACTACTCTTGGTTTTGAGTTCGGTGACTTCCTTATTCGAACCACAACGTCATTCAATCTTTTCAGGACTGTATAAGGGCCTTCCCAGGAAGACTGCAGCTTTGGAGAGAGTCCCTTTCGTCTAATCGGGTTCCAGAACCATACCTTGTCACCTTCCTTGAATTCATGTCCGGTGGCTTTAGTGTCGTACCTGGTCTTCATCTTCTCCGACGCTATGTTGATCCGATCTCGAGCAAATCTGTGTACGTCTTCTAAACGGGCCTGGAGGTCTTGAACATAATCCACAGGCGAAGAAGGCGTATCCGGTGGACACCCGAACTGAGGATCACAGGGAAGTCGAAGTTCTTTTCTATTTCCATTGTTCGTGCGAGGAAGAGGTCCCAAGATGTCTGAGGCGAGTCTCTCCAATGATGCACCTACAGTATACCGCTGTAACTTATCACGACTGCGTGTTTCCGGTCGTTTACGGACGTTACAGTCATCACATGTCCTGCACCATTCTCGAACATCATCTTTCATGTTGTTCCAATAGAAACGCTCCTGGACATTCCGAGTTGTCTTCATGACTCCGAAGTGACCACCAGCAGGACTGCTGTGTAAATCCTTCAGTACTTGATTTATCCTTGATCGGGGAAGTACAAGTTGCCACTTCACTGACTTCCCATCTTCGGACTCCCATTTTCTATACAAGATGTCATTCCTAATTTCGAGTGAATTCCAGAGAGCCCAGTAACGTTTAGCTCCCGTACTGAGGCTTGAAATGTCCTGCCATTTAGGTCTTGAATCGTTTGATTGCAGAACTTCCATAATCAGTTTAATATCAGGATCATTCATTTGTTCCTGGCGAACCTCTTCATCACTCCAGGGATCAGATTGAGGTGGGACGGTTTCTGCGATCTGGCGCGCAGTTGATGTATCAAACTCATGTTTCTTTTCCGCCGAGGAGCAGTTGCGACAACCCTCGGAGCAGGGCTTTCCTGATAAGGTATCTCCATTTCCTCTTCCAGATCCCAAATGGAAAAGAGTCATGACTTCTGATGTGGAGTGCAGGGAGTTATTTTTCAAGTCGATTACAAAATCATACTTCTTCAGAAAGTCCATACCAAGTATGAAATCATCTGTAATTTCCGCTACGTAAACGGTATGGTCGTAAGTAGCATTTTCAAATCTAATCACAATATTCATTTTTCCAATAATCGGGATTCTGTCACCAGTGACCGTTTCGAGGGTGATGCAGGACGGTGTCAAGAGAATTTTCCTCCCAAGTCGTTCTGCAACATCTCTACGCATAATGGTCACGTTGGCTCCTGTGTCAACGACCATTCGGCAGGGAATTCCATTGACGAAGGCTTCAACAAATACACCATTTTCACCGCCTCCTCTGGACGATATCTGTAAAACTCTAAAACGGTTTTCCTGGTTGTCTCTAGAAGCGTCTTTAACCCGTTTATCTAAGCGGACTGGATATTTCCTTCTAACATGGCCCTCTTCGCCGCATTTCCAACATTTCACAGTTCTCTGGCCATGTTTGTTGGACCTTTCACCTCTTTTCTGGATAAACTGGAAGATTGTTTTCATCATTTCAAATAGATTTTGCAGCGAAGGATCCGATGCATCTTGAACCGTAGCACCTCTTACTGAGTGGCGATCCCTCCGTGAAGCTTGCTGAGCTGCTTCAAATTTCATTGAGTAAACCAAGGCTGATTTCAAGTCCTTCAATTCAGCCATTCGCAGTGACTTTTGTATCTCTGGATCCCTCACACCGTCTATGAAATACTGCAGGGCCAGTGTTTCCCGTACCTCGGCAGGACAGTCGGAGAAGGCAAGATGGGAGAGTCTCTCTACATCTGCTGCAAGCTCTTGAAGGCTTTCATTCGATCGTTGTTGCCGAGTCTTTAATTGAAGACGGCTATAGTCCTTGAGGCACTTTTCTCCGAAGCGCAACTCCAGAGCATTTGAAAGAGCTTCGAATTCCAGATGTTGATCTTCAGGAACAGTCCTCAAAATATCAGCAGCTTCTGCCCGTAGTGATGCAGCCAGTTGACGAGCCTTCGTGACTGGATCCCAACCATTGGCTTCTGCGACGATGGAGAATTGAGTCTTGTAGACTTGCCAGGATGTTTTTCCGTCGTACGTGGAAACTTTAATGCTTGATTTAGGAATAGCAGGTCCATGTTGAAATATTTCGGGCTCACGAACATTCGAGGATTGGTTTTCAGATTTTATCTGTGAACCTTCCATTTTCTTTAATTTTTCCTCAACTTTCCTTTCAATTTCTTGTTCAAAGGTGTTCAATCTTTCATCAAATCTCTCTTCAACCCTACGGAGATTTTCACCATTCTGCTCACAACTCTGCTGAATATTGCGAACCTTTTCTGCCAAAGCATCCACTTTGGTGTTGATTGCTTCAACGATATTAGATTGGCCTTGTTCTATCTTCTCCATCTTCTTCTCCATATTCTCTTGGCCTTGTTCTATCTTCTGTTCTATCTTCTTCTCCATATTCTCTTGGCCTTGTTCTATCTTCTGTTCTATCTTCTTCTCCAACTTCTCTTGCCCTTCTTTCATTTCTTTAATGAAAGCAAAAAGCTGCTCAAATTTAGTTTTATCTGCTTCCTCCATCGCTCTAGTCTTCACCATTCAATCCCACTTCTGACACCAGTTGTTACGTTTTTAGCGTAGCGGGTTCGGATTGAATGGACTTTAGTTGAAGACAGCACAAACAAATTTATTTACAGCTATTTACAGTTATTTACAGGACAATTGATAGAGTAACAAATCAGATAAACACAATCCAGCAATAATCAGTCACTTACAGCGTAAAAAAAAGTCTTACGCACAATAACACAGTTTGAAAAACAGCTATAGTATAGCACAGCAGCAGCGAGCTCAATAACACAGCGTTAACAGCAAACGCAAATACAGCTCACAAATCCTTTAGTCCAGCGAGACGCTTTTTGTCTCAGAGCAAACTCTGAACTAACTCGATCAAATCACTATAGCAACTAACTCACCCACTCCGGCTACTCGTCCTTATATAGCCGAAAAGCGCGTGCACCTGAATCTCGTGGAAATTCTCAAAACATCGCGCACAATCTAGCGGCTACAAGATTATTCCTTTCGCCAAACCAATCAAGCTGGCACGATTCTCCTCGCCAAACGTCGCCAACTTTGGCGAGTTTTCGTGCCGCTCGCTCGCTTGTAACAATATGTTTACAGAACGCATAACAACGACAGAAAAATCATTAATAAAATTTATTGAAACCACTTATAGATAAAGTTAATATATGATGTAGTTTTCTATGAAACGTTATCATAACCATCAGAATTTACAAGTAATATCCAAACAAATGCATTAAGATAGTGATAATTCAGTACCTTAAAATAATCTACTTTGGAATTAAAAAATCATGGTTGAAATATGTTTAGTTTCGTTTAGTTATATTAACACTAAGACTATTTTGGAACGAACCTCGTAATTTTGAACTGAATTCAGATGACGAGTATGACGCCTGAGCTGACACCTCTCTCTCCACACCACTCTAAACCCTGAAATGTGTTAAATTTACCATTTATAAGCTTTCTAATGTTATCGAATATGATTGTATTAACAATTTAAAGTTTAATGGTCAATCAATATAAATATATCCGAAGAACTGCCAAATGTCAAAACCACCACAACTCTCAAAAAATTCTAGTTTTAACATTGAAAAATATAAAAATTGTCTGTCCCTATAAACGATGATTAGGAAAAAAGTAAAATGGTAAACATATTCCTATAAAATTTCTTATGATGTGTAGACGCAATTTCTATCGACAATCCATCGCTGATGTGGACTTAAGAAATCAATGGAAGTAATATAGAAAGATATCATTTTATCTTACCCAAGCATTAATCAATATTTTATAAGATAATTTTCTCTTACCCATGCATTAATCAATGCTTTGTACGATCATTTTCTTTTACCTATGCATTAATCAATGTATTATGCGATCATTTTCTCTTACCCATGCATTAATCAATGTTTTATAAGATCGTTTTCTCTTACCCATGCAATAATCACTGTTTTATAAGACACTTTTCTCTTACCCATGATTAATCAGTGTTTTATAAGATCATTTCCTTTTACCCATGCATTAATCAATGTTTTATAAGATCATTTTCTCTTACCCAAGCATTATCAATGTTTCATAAGATCATTTTCTCTTACCCATGCAATAATAAATGTTTTTAAGAGACGGTTCTACCAGAAAAGAGCTTTGACATTCCCAAAAGGAATCTCTGTGGATGGAAAATTATTTAATAAATATTTACCTATCAAAACAGAAATTTAAAAGCAGTCATATCTGAGTTTAGTTAATTTGTTGTGGTAATGATTAGCACGGATTTGTTTCAACATGCATTTAAACATAACTGTAATAAATTATTAAAGAAGCAAAAAATATTGCTAATTGATGAGAATCATATTTTAGTAGATAAAGCATTTAAATTAAATTAATAACCGGAAAAGAAAACGTTTAGAAAATATTTTCAGAAGAAACAATGTACTGCCGAGATTTTTTTCATTATCAAAATTTTTACAAACAATCAGACATTTTACAATTTGCATTGTATATTCGAACACCTAGCAACTGACTTTAAACGGTAAGCGCTTTAAAATTATTGCTACGGAAATGGATTTTCCTTTAACAAAAATCTTTTAGGTAACTTTGCATGATCAGTATGTCTGTATTTTAATAATTTAATATTTACTTAGATTTCCATAAAGTAGAGTACCTAAATTTAGTTTCCAGTTATTGCTTCACAATGACAATTAAATATTTTAATTTCAGAGTGTTTAATATTTATTTAAATATACATTTTAGGTAAAACTGATTTATTAAAGAGGCATCCTCTGCTCTAAAATTAATCCCTTTTTATACCAAAAGTACAAAATAAAGAATAAAGTTTTGAATTTTCAGCCACAGCCCTCTAATAATGATTTCTTTATTATGAAATTATTGAAATGGTCTGTTGACGGATATTTTGTTATTTAGAGTGCATTTATTTGTTTGCATGAAATAAATATTATATTTCATGTTGCTAGTATTTAAAACGCGAATTATCTTTATATATATATATATATTTTACTAGATGTGTTAATTTCATATTACTACAGATGTTGAATATATTTTATTGATTTTCCAATTACTACTTCTTAAACTAATAGTAGGTATAATTATTTATACTTTTTTTAAGGATTAATTTTTTTTTTCGTCTTCATCCTATTATTATTCATATATTAAAATTATTTAATCTCCCATTTAGGAAAATGACTTTTATATGAATCTAATGACCTCTAGATTACAGAATAATAAAATAAAGACACGGATTATCTTAAATTATTATTAAAAACGTTGTTTACCAGAAGTTCCTTTCTTCTTATTGTTAATGATGAACATATTTTATTATTATGCCAATTAAAACCTCTTGAATTTATAAGGGCTATAAAATTTTATAATTCTTTTTTAAGATTAAATGTTATTCCAATGTGTCTCCCTATTATGATTTAGATATAAAAAATTTAATTAATAATTTTTTTATATAAATCTAATGACCTCCAGATAAACATTCAAAATTGAAAATTCCAATTACTACCAAAGAATATATCAACTTCATTAACAACATGTTTTTTGATGGCAGGGATATAGTTAACATCCATCAAGTAACTCAACCTCATTAATCGCTTAAATGCCCTGTATCCTGAAATCCTGTATCAATCAATGTTTATAGCGATGTTCTAGAATTACCACTGCAGGGTTTGTCTTCAACAAACACTGCATTGGTAATTCCAGGAGAAATTCCTATTTCCTCGACAATCATCTAATAAATACTGTTAGAAAGAGAAATTAGAGGTAAGTGACAACAAACATCTAATCTGCTTCAGATTGCGTAGTTTAGGTCGTGATTGGATGGAAGTTGTTTGGAGAATCGCGTAAATGAAACTCAATACTTACTTGAATCAACACATTCTTTGATATTTGATCAATGACAAACTGCTAATTTAGAATTCAGTGAATCTTTCTGAGGATTTCAGTGAAATTTTGCTAATTTAATATTTACATTTGGGATGAAGTTCCATATTATTCTATTATCTTTCTATGTTTATGTAATAAAAGACTTAAATTAGTTCAAATATTCATTGCTTCAGAAAATAATTAAATTAAAATCAAAAGCGGAATCTTCAAAAGAGAACGTGAGGTCAACTCAGTAATTTTTATAAAATAGTACTTTTTAGACAGTCAAAAACTGGTATAAACCTACAATTTTTGAAATTTTCTTAGTAAAAGTAAAAAGCAAAATTTTATGATGTAAAATTTTATGATGTGTTGGCTTGAAAGATAAATTTTTAGACTTTTTAGATTGATATGAGGTTTGAGAAAAAGTTTTAAATTTATATATGGAGGCTGCGGGGTAAAATATAATTTTTAAAAAAAGAACGTACATCATCAAACGGAATGTAATTTTCGTGAACGGAAGAAGAAAAAAAAACAGAGAAACATCTTTTTAATATTATTGCGGATTTTTGATGAAATCCTTCAGGAGAAAAGGAAGGAAAATCTAAATTCGACGTTAAAATGAAAAGATGCTCGTTTTGGAAGATGAAAGTACTTTGATTTCGTTCCTTTTTTCTGAAACTTCTTCAAAGCAAAACCAATTTTTTAAATAAACGGATTAAGATGCGGATCATAACTTTGAATTTCTGGATGAAAGTTGAAGACAATTTTTTTTCTCACTTTTTGTTGAAAACTTGAAACAGAGAGTATGAAAGCTTATCATAAGCGAAACGTCTAGTATATGCGTAGTCTCAGATTTTCTTCAATTTCAGTATTTCAAGATCAATTTGATTGTACTGTCCATACAAATTATTTTGAGCAAAAAATATCTACATAAAAATAACCATTTTATTTAGGTTTTAATACAGCATATGAATTGACATATTGTTGGCTTTTAGTAACAATATGAAGTGTTAAATGTTAATAAAAGTTTCTTTCTGTTTATTAACTTTAGTTAGGAGTTCAGACGTTAATATGTTATAACAGTAAACTCCATTTAACATTGAGTATGTATGTCTAATCTATCGGTGAGGAAAGATTTTCTTTCTTATTCATATTTTTAATGAAATTTCAGCATGACTTAGTTTTGTATATAGTACCATATATTTAATGTACAATATTGTATGAGTTTAAACAATATTAACAATATTGGATAATATTGTAAAATAATGAAGAATGGAGAAAATACATAAAGAATAATGAATAAAGACAAAAGAGGAATAACATAAAATAATGAATAATGAAGAATATTAAAGAAAAATATTCTTCATCTTGAATACTACCAAATATTTGCTGCATCTGTTCAATATTTCTTGAGCTCTATACATTTAAAAAATCCCTTACAGCAACAGAATATATCAGGATTAAAAGTTACTGTAGCCATTTAAAAAAAAGTTGGTTGATTCGTAGAGAACATCACCCCCTTGGCGCACTTTTCAAAATCGCCAACTCCCCGCGATCTGGCTTTTTATTTCCGGGGGGAAGATATCATTCAACAACAACATCGGGTTGCCATATTTGGCGCTAAATATCCTTGGCGAAAAGGGAGTAATGCTCTCTCCTGTCGTACCAAAAAACTACTTAGCCCAACAAACTATTTTTATAATCATTTTTTATCAGAATTTATTTGTAGTAATCCAAAAAAATTAAGATAACGATAATTCAGGACTCTGAACCGTATTGTAGGAATGAGGAAATCATGGGGGAAACGTCCTTTTGAATAAGAACTGCATTAGCAGTTTAACGATTAATGGTTAATCAATATAAATGACACCAAACTTCTGAGAGTGAGAAAACATCACATTTATTAACATTTTAATGCCGGATGACAATTTATCCTCGTTCCCTACACTCATGAAACAAACCACGGTGCATCGTTGAGATATGAAGGATTACTTTAAAAATATTAAAACACAATTGATGTTCGTTGAAGACCAAATTAAAAGCTTCTAAAAATGAAAACACGTTTAACTCTTTGCACTCCGAGGGTGCCACTGACTCACCATTCAAGACTGTGCATGATTGACGTTTTATTTATTTATTTTTGAAATTTAATTGTTAAAAATGCCTACATAATGGTTAAGAGATGTAAATTAATTTTTCAAAGAAGTTTGACTTACAACAATGTGTATACTTATTTTTCATAGCAATAAACAAATCTTAGTATTAGGTGAATAATTTTGCATCTGATTATTTTTCGGACTGCAAAGGGTTAGTTTCTGTATTAAAAACTGTTTTACAAAACGTCTGCCATCTAGTGCAGCTCATACTAATAATAAAATAACAACCGTTGCCAAAAATATAATAATAAGTGAACAGTAAATTAGTTGCTAGATACAGTGAGATACATTTAAATGATAATAAAGGAACAAAGAGACAAAACAGAGAAAAAAACAAAAAAAAGAACACGAGAGCAAAAAAAATAATAAAAAAATAAAAACAATTGTATTAAAAATTACAAAAATGTCCAACAATTGGCATTCATTTATTTTTCCGTTTCTTTGACATGTGTTCGTTTTTGGATTTTGCAAACATCATTTTTTGTTTGCTTTAATGAACTTATTCTGAAACCTTTTCAAATCTGTCCAATTAGTTCGACATTCTTCATTTAGAAATGCTAATATCAATTGGCTCTAAAAGGGATAAAACAAGGCATTGATATTCAAAATTCAATTCTAGGCATTGATATTCAAAATTCAATTTTATGCATTGATATTCAAAAATATATAAATTGTCTGCCTCGATAAACAATTACAGGAAGCAAAATAATTTGGTGAACAACTTCCTTTGAAATATCTTATGATCTGACAATC
Source organism: Argiope argentata (assembly GCA_026289955.1). Taxonomy (NCBI): domain Eukaryota; kingdom Metazoa; phylum Arthropoda; class Arachnida; order Araneae; family Araneidae; genus Argiope; species Argiope argentata. The sequence continues at coordinate 1,227,752 of JAOUZG010019144.1, forward strand.
ACCAATATGTAATTTCTATTTGCAATCCATCATTAAATTGGGCTTCAGAAACTTATTCAAAGCAATGCGGAAAAAGATCGTTCCCTCTTTGCCTATGCATTAATCAATGTTTGAGAACTGACGGTTCAAACATAGGCGAGCTTTGCAGTTCCGGGAGAGATTTGTGTCATCCAAAGATCATTTAATAAATATTTGCCGGTGGAAGCCGAAATATAAAAGGAAACGATGACGGGATTCAGATTTGCTTTTAATTAATTTGTCGTGACAATGATTAGTTAGGATTTGTTTCGGCACACATTTAAACTTAATTTTAATGAATGATTGAACATTGGAAATGATTGCTATTTGATGAGAAACTTAAGTTATATGTATAAGGATGTTTCTAAAGGCTTCAAAATAAATTAATAAAAATACATATAGTTGGAAAATAGAAATTCTTATTTTCATAGAAGATAATATCCTCTCTAAAGTTTATCAAAGATTTTAATAACTATCAGATGATTAGCAGTTTACTTTTTAAATCAGGGCCTTTTACAATCACCTTTAATAGTTAAAAGTTAGATGAAATATTTTTAATTAGTAACAATCTTTTGATTGGCATCGCATATTTCATTTTTTACAAAGATTTTAATTATTAATATTTAAAAAAAATTTAAAGTTCGAGAGTACCAAATTTTAGTCTATAATCATAGTTTTATGAGATCAATTAAATATTCTAATAATTTTCGAATAATTAACTATCATATAGATAAAAAATGAATTCATTAAGGTGGTATGTTGTTGATTATATATTTTAAAATAATAATTTTTTAAAATGGCAATACATTAATAATCATTATTTATGGAATCAATTTAAAATAAAAAAAAACTAAAAAATGATATTAAAAATCAAACGTTTTTAAATTCTCTTTAATTAGTGAAATAAAAAGTAGAGAATAAAAAGTTTTATTCGAAATTTGATAAAAGAATGTATAGATGTACTATACCAATTAGGTAACATTATATAGAAATTAGGATATTTAGAAAACGTGAAGAAGAAATTTTGATTATTTTTTATTTAATCAGTTAAACAAATTTTGGCATTTTACCGTAATATTTTATGAAAACTGCAAAAAAACTGTTATCACAATTGTGAGAAAATATTTCTTAATAATTTTAATTTTTAAAAAAAATGTTAGTATAATAATACAATAAAGTAAAGAAGTTTTGAATAAATTCCAAGAAAACTATTAAGTTGACCTGAATTTTCTACTTTAAATTCAATGATACACTAAAAAATATTTTTTAAAGATTTTTAACAATATATATCATTGTTGAATTGACACATAAATTATTTTTTTTTATTGTTTCCTTAAATATTTCACTGCTTGATTTCCCTTTATAAATAAAAGTTCAGGAAATATTATAACGGTTACTCAGTCAGTTTATATCAGATTTCAACCCAAAGCACATAAACATAAAATTAGAAAGTGGCTTACCGGGTAAATGCAATTTTAGTATCGCATTGATGGATTTGGTCCAAATTTCATAAGTTATGTTCTTACTCAATAAATGATTTGTCACGCATGCAGAGATAATAAGCAGTGAACTGTCGTAAAGGTGGCTAAAATAAGATATCAGTTTTTATTTCTTTTAAATGATTTATTAACAGAAAAAAAAACATAGTCCCTTTGGAAAAAAAGTAACGAAAAACTAATATGCACATTATAACATATTCTGTTATTGCAAAACAACCCCGATCACGTAGGCGTTTCACCTTCTTTAATCAACTATCGCCTTTAGAAACTTACTTTTCGACTGAATTGTTGCCAATCGCAGCATGAAATATGAGCAGATCGGGTTCGAATCATTTGAGATTTCCGCTGAGAAAATTTGAAGACACACACACACATTCACACGCACACAAGCACATTCAGAATCTCGCTTTCTTCCTCTTTTACATACAGTCCGAAACTAAATACAAAAGCAAGGTTTAGTTTTTTTATATATATAAATTATCCAACATAATCAAACGTAATTCTAACAAAATAGCTTTATTGATTAGCAATATTTCATGTTTCAAATGCTTTATTGAATAAATCATTAGAATTATGCCTAAACATCCAATTAAAATTAAACACAACCAGTTTTCACGGTGGGCTATAAGATGCAGAGAAACTGATAGTGAATGATCCCTAAAATATAACAGATTTCAAAACAATTTTATAATATTAAAATTCATATAAAAGTAATATATAATTAATTTTTATAGCATCTACAATTATTGGATGAGTTAAAAGTCAAATATATTGTAAAAGGCTTTGAACATATCCTGTAATATTTGAGGTGGTTTATATCTAAGATATTAAATATTCTCCCAGTTTTGATCTAAGAACCATTGGTTTTTCAGAAAATAAGTGAAAAATAAAGTAATTACATATCATATTTCCAAACTTTTATTCACTTTTTAACTGCTTATATTACGGAAAATTTATTTCTGTTTATCCACTGTTCAAAATCTTTATTCACTTTCATATCTATTATTTGATGTTTATACTTTTAAATAATAATCAAAAGTAAATATAACAAGCCAAGCATCATTTGTAAACATTGTTTTGGACACTCATTATGATGATACAGAATATTTTCATTGAAATAATTTTATGAGCATAAAATGAAATGTCTCCTATACCAAATTATAATGAGTTTCTAAATAAAACTTTATTTATAAGAAATAAAAATCAGAAAAAGTCGAATTTAAAAAATAACTTAGATTGTCAGACATCCTAAAATTTTTGACGATTAATGTAAAAAAAATATTTTATAATGTGATAGGAAGATTTTCGGATGAAAATAGTAGATAGAAAAAGGAGAAAAATTAAATCTGTATTGTTAAGTGAAATGATTGTCAAAGAGTAGGAAATTAATTTGATTTTTTTTCAATCAGCTTCTTCAAAACAAAACTTTTTTTGCAAAGTAAAATATACAGAAGAAATTTTGAATTTTTAAACATCAAAAAATTAACTCACTGATTTTCTTTTGTTTTTTGTGTGTTTTTCATTGTAAACTTTGACTGTCTGTATAAATGTAGGTTCCCGTATCATTTGAATCGTATTATAGAAGTTATAAGTATAAAAAGACATGAATAAGTATTGAACGAACTAATTCGTAAGTAACACCCTTTATTCTGAGTTGTTTGGAAAAACTTATAAAATAGTTTGAGATGATTATTTAAAGTAACAAAGCTATCTAATCAATGACAAATCGTTAGTTAAGAAGTGATTGTATTTTTCTGGCTCTTAAAGACAGCTTTGTAAACCGCTAAAGAAGCTTAAATAGCAGCAACTTTTTTGGACTTTACAAATCATTTAGATATGTTTTCGATATACAATGTATCTAAATACGACTAAAAAATTAACTAACTAAATACAACCTTATCAATCCTTTTCATTTAATATGAAAAAAGGATCAGAATATCGTTCTCATATATTAATCGATGTTTATGGGAAGTAATTCATAAACAAACACTTACGTCTCGCTTAAAATATAAATCTGTTTATTACGATATCTTATCAATAAACATGTATCAATGATAAAGGAAATTTGAAGGAAAACAAGCGTCTAATCTGTATGAAATTGCTTGGTTTTGGTAAATATTTGTTCAGGGTTGTTTGGAGAAAATTTAAATGGATTTGAAATGAATAGCTAAAGAAATCGAATCTTCTTTGAAATTTGATGAGTGACATTAGCATAGACTAGATTGGATACTTATGTTTAAATAAGCTTTGGTAATGGAATATTTTTAAAATGTTAAAAAAATACAATCTCATGGATGCAAGTGTGGAATAAATGCATATATAATTTATCATGGATATATATGTTTATAAGGGCTATATATATATTTCTAGAATGCTACAATATATCCTTTAAATTATTAGATTAAAGTTAATGAACATTTTAAAAATGCTAAATTAATTGAATAAAATATATTGAGAACGTAATAGGTTTTATATGATATTAATAAATTGAATAATTTTTTTATCTTTTTAAAATTATTAACTTATATAAGTGATATTTTAATTTGTAAATAGAATATGTATTACTGTGACCGGTGGTTGGTGGGTTCTAATTAAGATAGGCCTTTTTGTGT
>JAOUZG010019144.1:1232381-1244830 GCA_026289955.1 Argiope argentata
ATATATATATATATATATATATATATATATATATATATACTTTTAGTTAATTAAACTCATTATTTTAAAATTCAGTATCTGAGATATTATATTAACATTAAAAAAATATATTAAACTTAATAACTCTAATCATTGATCTAATCAAATGCAGCGAAGGATTAAAATACGTGCAGGATAAATTTCCTTCATTTACGTTTATATTTAAGTACTTAACTGTTTTGCCCGTATGTCGTACGTGCATTGATTTATAGCATTTTGATAGTCATAAACAAAAAAAAACCACTCAGGACAATTATAATTCAATAGTATGGACTTCGAATACGTAGATAAGTGAAGAATTCGATGGATTTCCGTTTGAGTGAATATAAGAAAATATTCCCAAAATAGGTGTCATTTTATTAGATATTTAAAAAAATAAAACTGTTAAGTGGTTAACGGCTTTAATAAAATTTTCTAAATACGAATAGGAACAATTCATAAAATCAAAACATATAGCATTAGAAAAAACATAGCAGTAATGTTTATCGTTCTTTCAAAATAAGAATTTTAAGCAATCTAAAAAGGTAAGGGCATATGATTTTCGAAATTTACTTAAAAAATGTAAATACTAAATTCTGCTGTATAAAAAGAATGCGAATTTTAATTTCTCTTATTCATATCAGTTTTAACGAATTTTTCAAGTAAATGATGACAATGTTGGAAAGTTATCTGTGGAAAGACACAGAACATGAAAAGGAATGAAATTTTAAAGAAAAGCAGAAAAAGCATTAAACTATTTTTTTTAAAAAAATTGTCATGAATTCCCGAAAGAAAAGAATGAATAAAAATGAAGCAAGATTACATTTGACTTTAAAATGAAAAGATGCTCATTTTGAAATATAAAGATTTTTTTATCTCAATCTGCTTTGGAGTAAAAATACTTTTACAAAAGGGACAAAATGTAGATCATAACTAAAGGTGTTCAGATATAAGTTAAAAATATGCTTTCGATTTTTGTTGAAAACTCGAATATAAGTAACGAATGCTATAAAAAGGCAATATTTAACTTCTGTTTGTTTGCTTCTTTCTTTCTCTTGCATCTTTTAAGCATAACAGTCTACTGAAATCGGGTTGTTGGAAGATTTATTTTATAGTTTCATGCAGTTATCATAGTGCTTTTTAAAAATGAAGCACTTTTATCTTTCCTCAATTGAAAGTAAGAAACGACGCTATTCGGCCTCTAAATAGAACGAATGCCTGATTAATCATATTTTTCTTCACTTCTCTAAAATTTCTAAGAAGATGTGAATATATTATTATAATATGATGAATTGCAGGCCTGAACACTTTATTACAGTAAATTGACAATTTTGCACTGTATACCTTTCACCACATGTAAAAGAAGACACAAACTATGACATAGGTAGACTTAAAATATAATTATGATATTATTAAATAATATATAATAATTTAAAACAAATATTCACTCCTAGAAATTTGCAGAGGAATATATTAACAAAACTCTAAATTTAACGTAACATATACAAACTATAAGTACAGGGTAATAAAATACAAAAAACGTCCCCTATATATGAAAACCTAGTGGTTTATCCGCTCAACCAATCGAACCAAAATTTCATACATAGTTGTTTGAAGAAATGTACTGGAGAATGTAAGGATTCTAAATCACACATAACTCATATTTACGGTTACAGTGAGAGAGTTTAGAATGGCAACTTCCACTTTTTCCTTGCGCAAATTAATCGGCGTACTGAAAAACCACAAATGGTGTTGGAACGATTAGTATGTCTTGAAAATAGCAGTTGTAAAGCAATTGCAAAGAAGAGCATTATAAAGGACTAATGACAACACAAAGAGGAAAGAGAAAAAATTTTCTATTGGAATGGAAATCCATAATTACTGGCTTTCAACGTGTTCCTTTTCGCAGACGACAACGCATTTCATTCGGGAGATTGAGAACAAAAATGCCGAACTTAATGTGTTTACATGTTATGGCCTCTTTCAATTCTGACAAATCTCGTGGACCAGGCGTGTACACATAAGATTTCAGATAATCTCAGTACCAGAAATCCACAGGAATAAGGCCGGGGAATCGTGTTTGCCCCAAAATAGCAAAGTTACGAGATGACTTTATGATAAAAGCGTACTTGCACCAATGGCCGAACACAATGGCTGACGTATGGATGAGCCCCATCTTGCATCCATACAATGTCACTAATGACATTTCTTTGCTGCAATTCAAGAATAGCGAAATTCTGCAATATTGATTTATACCGAGGACTTGTAACAGAATACGATTTCAAACCTGTGGTAGTGGCCTCTTCTAAAAAGTATGGACCGAGAATAAATGTGCAACCGATGCCGCACCACACAATCACTGACTCCGTGTAAAGGCACTGTTGGCACATCTTAAGGGCTTTTGTCAGCCTAGTGAACACAGTTCCTGGTGATAATCTTTCCCGTTAAAGTGAAGTGTGCCTCATCCGCCCATATTATCCGCAGAAACCATCTGTCATCTTCATCATATCTAACTAGGAAAAAATTCGCAAAGTCCACACGCAAATGCAACATCTGGACGCACTGAAACCGATAAGAAAACATCCTCAAAACAGAGTGCAGAAGCCCAAGAACTGTGGTTTTGAGTAAATCCAAATTGAGAGCAAAATTTTTGCAGTATGCGATGGGTTTGCAGTAATCATGTTATGCACTTCCGCAACAACTTCAACTGGAACAGATGGTCACCCGTATCGAAGTCGATCACAAGTGCATTCAGTTTCTTCAGATTTTCTCACTAAATCACGTACACATCTTATGGAACATGGGCCTTGTCTGAACTTGTGATTTCGCAGATAAATTTGCACTGCTTCGGCAGCATTTTCACCAACCAGATAAAACAGCTTTATCAATTCACCTCGTTAATTCTTTTTAAGCGTCATGCTGTTGACAGAATCTCGCATCTGACTGTAGATACACTCTTCCCACACTACATTTTAAAGGTTTTTTTTTTCACAACCAATGCTTTGTATTTGGTGTTCTGCAATTGGTACTACTTTCTAAATCTGTGAATTATTCAAAGTTCGCCAAAAGCATTTCCTCTCTGTGTTATCATTGGTCCTTTAAAATACTTTTCTTTGCAAATGATTTAAGACGGCAATTTTCATCACAAGCTAATTTTTCCAACGCCATTCGTGTTTTTTTAATACGCTGATCAATTTGTGCAAGGAAAAAGGAGGTATTAAAATTCGAAATTTTCTCACTCCACGTTGATCTCTACGTTCTGATCTCTACATTGTTTCGAATCATTAAAATCTCCAGCGCATACCTTCAAACAACCATGTCTGAAATTTTGGTTTGATTGGTTGAGCGGATAGTCCACTAGGGTTTCATATATAGAGGAAGTCTTTTTTGACCATTCTGCATGCAACACAAAGAATTAAAGACAGTGCAAAATTAACTATAGATCCTATAACAATGTTAACATGTAATTAAATAAAATAAAGCTAATAAAGAAAAGAAAATAATTAAATGGGAATTTTCAAGACTTAGTTAAAAATTAATAATAAGAACACGAATTATGTTATCAAAACAAAATTGTTAAAGAGATTTTTCGAAGTGAACTAATATTTATTTACAATGTAAACCATTTAATATCAATAGTATTTTAAGTTGCTTTTTTCCCTAGTAAATTTTTTATCCCATGTTACAGTTAGGAATTACAGAACTAGAAAATTATTTTAATCATAAAAATGGTACCGAAATATTTACTTCTTAAAATATTCAGTTTCTGATTGCAATATAATTGAATCTTGCGTTCTTTTAATTTAATTTCATTATTTGTAAAAGGAAAGCTCGAAGAAAAGAATAATTTTCAGTAAAATCATCCCAAAATTAGTATAATGTATGAGTAGATATTTAACAATTACATGGGCATTAAGAAACATGAATATTTTAAAACAAAGCAATCAATGTTGTGTAACTTGAAAATTAACAAAAATAAGGTTAAATAACTTATTAAAATTAATACTCTGAGGTAGAAATAAATGAAAACATGTTTTAAAAAATCCGTAATGTTTAAACATGATTTTTATAGGAAATTTGTCATTTTAAATATAATTTAATTCATGCATACCGAAATTTCAATCACAAAAAGTTTTGAAAACCATGCCAAAAATCTTCTTAAATTATAAGGACTTTTCTCAACTATATTCTTAAAGTTTCAATTTATTTCTATCATTTATTCTATATTACGTACAAACAGTAGTTTTCATTTAATAAAAAGTGAACGAAATAGTGTATTTATAATCATCCTTGATTGAAAAATTACCATTTGATTAAAAATATATTTTAAAAAATATTATAAAGCAAATTAGATTCAGTGGATGAGATTAATTTTTGCGAGAAATTAAAAATACATTGACGTCTCCTTTATACAAAATCATCATTCATATTAAGTTTAAGAAAAAGGATTACTGTTTTTTTTTAATATTCAAACAATAATCAAATAAATATTAATTATCTTATTGAAGTTGTTTTTGATTTTTATAGACTATTTTTTTCCTATCAATATGAAACCATTTAATTATAGAATTAAATTTGGAAATCCCGAATAACATTTACTCTTACTTTTTTGTAATTCCATCAAGCGACATTCCATTAAATAAATTAACCCACAAAATTTCTATTAAACATGTTTAAATATTCTAAAAAAAATCTAATTAAATTCGGGATTTTTTTCGATGTTCAGTATATTAGGTTTTCCAAACTAGAATATAACTAAATATATTTTAATCTTTAGAGGATCTATTTTAAATAATATAAAAATATTATAAATAAAACATAATGCATCGCTATTTTTTTAACGTTACATCAAAAAATATTTTTTAAGATATTTTAAATCCTGGAAAATATCTTTAATGAATTTTTCTCTAATTCCCCCTTAATATATAGTATACTTTTTTTTAGTATCGTTTCCTCTTCTTTTATATTAAAATTATATTCTTCTATAATTATATCTTCAAATGGTTTTAAAGTAAATCCTTTCTTTTGCAGAGAATAAAAATAGTTTTTAATTACTTCAAAGATAATTTTATTTTATAGATATATTTATAAGATTTAATCCTATTAAAGCAGTTTTTTAAATGCATTTTCAAAGTTAATGAAGATTTTCTGCGCGATAATAAATAAAAGTTTTCGAGTAAGTTAGGAAGTTATTAAAGATATTTCAGAAAAATTAAAGAGCACATTTAATACTTATTTTAGTTTTTAAACTTTCATCTTTCATATTTCTTACGAAATTTTTTTTAAAAATTAATTGTGCCTGTTTAAGATTGTTTTTTTTGTAATGAAAAAGGAAATCTATAATATTTTCAATTATAAGTACAAGCAAATGGATAAAGTCAGGATCTGGTTTTTTAAAAACCAATTCTATTTGTCATACCAAAATTGGTTATTTTAATTCCAAAGAAGGTCGTTGAATGTTGAAATGCTGTAATATAATAATACTGATTCTTGATCCCTAAGATAAATGCATCACATATCAATTAAAAATAATAAAGATTAAAAGGAAATTCGCTATGAATATTTCAATGTATTACGTTAGAACATCATTTCTTGGTCGGCCAAGCACCACGTGCTCGTGCAAGTTAAATTATATATTTTTATTTACTTTAATTGTTTCATTGAATTAGCCACTTTAGTATTGCAAACGATAAAAAAAAACTTTGTCTCGCATTGATTGTTTAGAAATATATCGCATTTCCTATCTATTTCATTTCATATAATCACGTGCTAAAAGTTACATTTTTCTGGGCTTTATTGGATGTAGTCATTAACTTTTTTTATAAGAGCTTTGTAAGTGGGATGGCAACGCGTTATTAAAAGCTAATTTTTTAAAATGATCGTTCACATAGTAACATTTCAATTTTTCGCCTGTGGGTTTTTCTTATTTTTCACCAACGGATTTTAGTTGATGCTCATTCCCAAAATAACATCATGTTCTGACATGATAATAATTCTTGATCCCTAAACTAAATGCATCATATTTATAAGATATTTGTATCTCTAACAGCAGCTATAAAGAAACTATCACTCTTATCTTGATATATTTCTCATATTTCTGGTTACAATTAGGATCTTTTCTATCTATGACGCCCTCAAACATTTAAATCAAAATAATAATAAAACATATAGAAATCAGGTAACAGAATGATATCAGACATGATATCATAGAACAATAAAATAGAACAATAAATGATAACATAGAACAATAAAATTCAAACTTATATTGATCAGACAGGAATTTGATTGATCGCAGATTTTTAAAATTGCTATTCCAATTTAATTTCTTTCTAGACTTGTCTATCGGAATCTGTAGGTGTTCTTCCAATGCAAAAATCTGCTGTAGTAGTTTCTTATGGCAGTTGCCATGGACAAGCCCCGCTGATATATCAGTAGATTTTAAACCGGAGATATTCGACTTTTGTTTTAAAAGTAGCGCCATCTAGTGCCAAGAGTACGACTTAGCTACACACACGCCCCGACACTTTTTAGGGGGTGGACTTCATTCATTCATATTCATTAATTCATCTCAGATCGTAATTTAGACCCGGAACAGAGAACGATCACCTCTGACATAGTAATCTCAGTGGTATTACTCTCGAAGTGTGACTTTGCGACCACGAACATATTTAACGAGCGCCAACCGCCACACACTCGGGGAATCTTTCGGCCGGTGAGTTTCCAACTCGTAACCTAAAGAGTACGAGTCCAACTCTTAACCAACCAGGCTATTCCGACCCATGCTTAAATCTCTTTCCAACTATACTAAAACAGTAAACTAAATAATATAATTTGTTATTTATTTTTTCTACTGTCTAAATATTTATAGGTACTTACATACTATACCGTCCAACTTTATTGGCAAATTTGAATTTGTCACCAAAGAGTTGCGAAACCGCCAATTATGGCAGTCCAGTAATAGTGTAATCCGATGATCTCTATCGCAAGATTTTAAATCCGTCGCCAATGAGTTACTAAACCGTTGGTAAAGACGGTATACTACGCAAGTTCCTATTCACATTCTGGAGTTTCTCCAAGTGTCTGAAATTTTCCAAATACTTCAAATGACAGTTATCAATTGGTCACAGTTGCTATGACAGCGAAGTCATTTCATCCATATGAATCACAATTGCAAAGATGGCATTTGTTGAGAATGTCCTACGGCGATGACAAAATCAGTTTCGTTGGATAGTCTGTATTGTTAATCCAACTTATATTTAGATATTTCACATTTTACAAGCTTTCAGCAATTTATTGGTATTTGAGTTGAACTGCATTTGTAAACTATTCAATACTAGTATCTTGGTATTATCAAGATAAAAATTTCAGTTCAGTAACATTTGGTTGTTAGAATCTTCCAAGAATTTTGAAAAAATCGCACTTCTATTTGTTTTCCAAAATTATTTATCGTTACCGTTACCGCATATGGGCTCACATATGGCATTTCAGTATTGACTAAATTTTATTTCGAAATTAAGTTTTATAAAATAATTCAAATTATTTTAATCCATCAAATATATAGTTAGCAATAATAAAACGTAAAAAAAATGTCCGTGATTTCATGACGTTTCGAAATAACCCCACTTTTGCGCAAGTAGGTGAAAAAACAGAATTTAAATGCAAGTGATTCCTTTTCAATTTATGATAACAAAGCACTATTTGACAAAAAAAATAATTTTATACAGTCAATATACTCATCTTTCTTGACGGATAATAAGTTTTCCTCTTTTCAACTGTAATGTTTTTTTTTCTCAATGCATACGAACCCATATAATTAAAGTTACCCAAAACCCATTAAGTAAAATAACCCAAAATATAAAACTTTTTCAGCATTTTTCTTTTATATATAATAATTAACTAAAACTATTTTCACCTTGAAACAAATTTTTTCAACGCTTTATTAATTGATATAGATAATTTTAAAATAAATGTAAATATGAAAATGGCATATATATTTTTACTTTAAAAAGAAAAATCTAACACAAATTTTTGATTATGTATTGGAATTATTTTCAATAATTTAATAAGTGATATAGCGGAAAATAGCAATATTAATTAATTAAATATAAATTTAGATTTTGATGTTTTACCAGAATAATTTCGGCGCATATATTATTTTTTCATCATTTTAATTTCCGTGTGTGTGTGTGTGCGTATGTGTGTATGTGTGTGTAATAATGAGAATTAAATTGCTAGAAAATTATTTTTTCTAACTTTAAGCACTTTAAGTATGTTGATCATAATATATTCCTTCATTCCCGCGAATGGAACCCAAATCTTTTTCTTTATTCTCTCAGATATTTGACCGAGTGATTATCTCCCATTGTTGAAAGATAAGAAATAATTTTTAAATATTCATATAATTTACTGCACGAATAAAGAGAGTGAAGTAGAAGTACTACTAAATTTATGACAGAAGAATCTCACATTTAAGCTATCAATAATATACTACGTCATGGAACTGGTATCTATTAAAAACATTCATACACAGAAAAAATATATCATATAAATGAATAAATAGATAAACGCAATAAATCGATAAATGGATGCAGAGTAGTTAAAATAGCTTGACTTTTGAGTCTGACAATTTGGTGAAATCATAAATATGACGTTACGTCTAAGGAAATGAACTGAAGTTAAATCTTTTCATGGATTAGCATATAATATTTCGAAAGCATCTAGTTTCAAGTATATAATATTTTCAAGATCCAAAGAACCTTTCTATTACATTGTGTAGGAATTCATCAAAAGTCATTTAAAAAATGTTACACAAAAAATTTGAACTAAGCAGTCTCAGATAATTTTTTAAAAAGTATAATCAAAGAGAAAGTCTAATTTATACTAATAATAATTGTAACTTAAACTAACTGCAATTGCTTTAGAGACTTAACATAAGATGGATACAAGAACAAAAACCCACGTTCATTGAAGGTTTATTGAAAACAGATAAAATATATTAATTTTTTGTACCTATACAGCATTTTTTCCTTAAAGTTAAAATATTTACCCCAGTCGAGCAAATTGCTTATGTAGAATCTTCTATAATAAGCATTAATATGTTTAATATGCTTTTCCATTCTGTCATCGGTTAATGAATCATTGTTTCTTCTTTTTTTACGAAAACTTCTAGATTGTCGGAGCGATCTCATTTGCATGACAAGTATTAAAGAATTTTCCTCCAAAAAAACTGAACCTTTATTCCTTTATTTTTTAAGATTTTTTCTCTTTCTCTTTTTTTTCTTTTCTTTTTTTTACTCTAGATAGAGAAATCGTGTTAGCAAAGGGAAGAATTAAATGGCAACACAGCAAATAAATGGAAATATGATTTTCAGCGGAATAATAAGGAAAGTTCTTGAGACAAAAAGTTAAGGAATTAAAAGTGCCCCCCAAAAATTTAAAAGGATGAAAGCTTTGAATAAATTTGTAATTGTTGAAATTTATTTTCTTACTTTTATTATGATCCTGGTGAATAATTTTAAATTTTAGTTATATATATATATATATATATATATATATATATATATATATATATATATATATATATATATATATATATATATATATATATATGAATTAAATATTGTAATATCTAAAAACATTATATTTAATTTATAATTTCTAAAAAAATGTCTTAATATGTTACATGTAGTTATATTGCGATTATTTTTCTTTCACTACATAACTTTTTTCATTCTTTTTCTTCTTTTCTCTTTACCTAACACGAATTTTAATTCACAAGCAGTTTTGTACATGTTATAAATGAATGTTTATTAAAAGTATTAAATTTATGTAAATTACATAAAAGGCACCTACGATTTCGGAACTTGGATATTTTAATGATTTGAGTTCTGTGGACTATCTTCATAGTTGGAAAATTAAGTTTTTAAAACAATTATTAATTATGAATAGGATTTTATTTAGAGTACAAAAATGACATATAGTATAATTTTTAGGAAAAAGAATTAACAACAATGTGCTGATATATGAACATTTACCTTATCATTACAAGATTTTGCACGAATATATGGTATACATTGTTATAGGTGAATCTAAAACACCGAAAAAATCACACTTGATATGAACCTTTAATCAATTTTTATAAAATTTTAACAACATATTTTTGCAAAAAATTGGTATCATTTCCAAGAAAAAAAATAAAAAATGTACAAATATTTTTTAATTTTAAATGTAAACATATACTGTTTAATCATTGCATAATTATTCATAGTTTTCTGTAAAACTGTCTTATTATATTAAATTATGATTGTATTTAGAAATCAAAAATGCATTTTTTGCATATTTCAGATATATAGTAACAAAAATGATTTTAAAAAATATTATTTTTCTTATGTAAGTATATTTATTTTCTTATTCTGATTAAAATGATATGTTTAGTTAGAGAGAAATATTATTTGAGGGAATTGCAAACATATTTCGAAATCTTTGTACTAGGATTTTAACAAGGTGAAAAATTAATTTTATTTCCAATGCATTTACATTTCCTTTTACAAAATACATCTTTTTATTAAAAGATAGAATATACAAATAAATGCTTGTCTTTTCAATAAGAAAAATTAAATTTTTAAATATTTTTAAAGATTTATTAAGAGTATAAAGATAAAATATTTTCCACATAATGAAATAACGGTTTTTAAGTTTTTTTAATGAAATATTTCTTCATCTTGTACTTACAAATACATGTTAAGTAAAAACATGTTACATTTTCAATGAAAACACAAATAAGTACGTAATCAGATGCTATTCAAAGAGATAAATTGTAACAAAACGAATTAATTTTTTTAGATAATTCAATGTGTATGTATTAAACAATCACCATGATTAAAAGTCTTAGAAAATACACAAATTACTTATATTCAGAAATTTATGAATGCTATTAAAGATATATTCCATTAGAAAAAGAGTAATTATGTTCTTCTGAATAAATGCAATTTTCATAATACGATTTCGATTACAATAAAGAGAAATAATCTATTTTTAATTAAATTGAAATTAAGCAAATAATCACATTATAGTAAAACATATCGTCAACAAAGTCATATACAAATAGTAGTTTTTTATAATAAAAGAATGAAGTAGAGTAGCTAATAAATAATTCCTCAATAAAACATTCGTTGAATCCTTTAATCAAAATTTTTTTAGAAATATATTACAAATAAAATTTGGTTCAAAGAAAAATATTAATTCATTTTAATTTTTTATATCTTATTCTGACATCAAAAGAACAATATATATCGAGCTAAAGAGAAATATTTTTTTTAATATTCAGAAATAAAGCAAATAAATATCAAAAATTTTATTAAAATTGTTTCGAAATATCTTCTCTATACCAACTATTTTCTAACAATGAGAAATACCTTCTTAAAATTAGAAATAATCCTTGAATGTCCTAATTAACATTTTAACTTCTTTTTTTCTTTTACGACAAAGCCATTCTAAGAACCAAATTAATTCCTAGAAATTCGAGCATGTATAAATAATTTTTTAAAAAATATCTAATCAAATCGCAGATTTTGCCTTAAAGATATTACTTAACCGATATTTTAAAATAAAACTAATTATGTTTTAATCTTTAAAAGATCTGTATTAGCTTCGACATAAAAATTAATTTTATATAACTTGAATTCTATCGTGTAAAAAGTAACCTCAATAAATTTTTAAATCTTTCTTCTCGAAAGAAAGATAAATTAAAAATATTTTCATTCCTGCAATATAATACTTCGGTGAAGTTTTCTTTTATTCACATTGATATAAGTATTTTTTTTCTGATTTTGAGATAATGTAGATTTATATTCTTTTAATTTAAAACTTTCACAGAATTAAGTTAGGAGAACATATTACATTTAAATGGTATATTTTAATCATTTCCTTCTGTTACAAAAACTTTTTTTTTCATTTCTGAAAGTTATTGCATCTTTTGAAATGAATTAATCCTATTAAAAGAGGAGATTATTAAAAAGTAATTTGTATATAAATGGACATTTCATTTTGAAAAAAAAACCTAAATTTACAAAAACTAAATTGTATTTTTTTTAAAAAAAGGAAATGGCTTTTATTTGAACACACTTTTTCTCTTTTTTTCATCTATATTTATAACACGATACGTGTTTTGTGATTAGTTTGTTTTGTATGTAAATAAAGTATTATATTGTGACTGGCATTCAGTAGATGTACAACTTGTACTTGAATTTGTAGGCTAATCACAGATAATATTATAGAAAAAAATTAATATTCATGCCATCTAGTTAGTAGTTAAATTGCCTTAAACATAAAGAAAGCTATAAAATACGTCTTGCCATTCATTTTATGAATGCAAATGCAGTGGAAACGTCTGACATTATTGACGAATTAGCGAAACATATATATATATATAT
>JAOUZG010019144.1:1260635-1277018 GCA_026289955.1 Argiope argentata
ATATATATATATATATATATACATTATTTAAAAAATTATCAACCTATTTGCATTATCAAAAAAATTATCCACACATATACATGCAAAGATGTTAAAAAAACGTGTATCGTATTAATGAAAGTCCAATTTTAAATCGGTAATCAAAAGGAAGTATAGTATATTTTAAAGTTCAAAATATATCTTAAATAGCATTTACATAATTATAGGAACTAAAATAATAATAAAAGATTTAAAACCAAATCTGCTATGCACATTTCAATGTATCACGTCAGAACATTTTTTAACGACCAAGCACCACGTGCTCGTGCAAGTTAACTTTTATTTTTATTCATTTTAATCGTTTCATTGAATGAGTCACTTTGGTATTGCAAACGACCCAAAAAACGTTGTCTCGCATTGAATGTTTAAAAAAAAATATCACATTACCTATTTATTTCATTTCATATAATCGCGAGCTCAAAATGGCATTTTTCTAGGTTTTATTTGCAGTAGTCATTAACTTATTTTTTTTTAAATCAGTACTTTTATGAAGGTGATGCAACGCGTTATTAAAAGCTGATTTTTTGCGGATGTTTGTGCAGATAATAAAATTTAAATTTTGCCTCAAATTTTTCTTATTTTTCACCTACGGATTTTTGTAGACGCTCATTCCCAAAATAAAATCATGTTCTGACATGATAAAAAAATGACCCAAATAGTATGTGTCTTCTAATTAGGAAGTTAAGTAACTTCGAAAGTAGAAAGTTAAATTGTTTACAAAGCAATTTTTACATGCTCAGAAAATACATATGTTTTCAACGTTTCTAATATTACTATCTCTTATCTTTAAATCCAAGCATAAAAGAATTTTACTTCTGCAATAGACATTTTGAATTATCTTATGTCTATCAGAAATGAATTAGTTAAATTTTATCTACCTAACAGTTGCCCATCACATAGCAGGAAAGTAACAAGACTCAAAGAAGTGTCATATTCATACTTTTTCGCAAGAAATTCCATCTCGGATTCTGTCACCGGTGTTGGGAACACGTCACTAGAATTCTTCTCCACGGATCAACAAAATAACTTCCAAACTTTCTCAAAAATGATGACTTCTGCCAGACTGCCAAACGGGAAATTGTAGTTCTGATTAAATTGAATTTTTTTCGAACTTATAATGGCATTATAAAATATTTATTTTATTTGGGAAAAGAATCTAGACCATATGTTTTTTCGAAGCAATCAAATTCAGATATTTAAAATTATTTCCTTAGAAATCAAATAATTGATGTTAGACCTCAGATTGAAATTCTTTTATAATATTGAATACATTTTAATAAAATGGCATCTAAGAAGAACCATAATTTTACAGATAACAGTGAATATTCTGATTTCATTTATACAGATAAATGTCAAATTCACATGCATTTTACAATTGCTCTTTAAATAAAGATATTTGATATTTATACAATTCTTAATGGTTTTGATAAATCTGATAAATTTGGTTTTAAAAATGGTTAATTTTCTTCTATTTCTTTAAAATCGATTTTTATTGCGCACATGCTGATTAAATAATAATTAAAAGAATCAATATTTAAAAATAAAATAAATATAAACAATTAAATGATCCTGAGATATAGATTAATAAATGCCATAAATTATACCGGAGAAATATTTACTCATTTTGCAATTACATAACGAGCAAGTAAAATAAAAAAAAACAGTTTTTTTAAATGAATTCCTATTAAGGTAATTAAGAAAAGTTTAGGTAGTTAGGAAAATTTTTATTTTAGTTACTTTTTATTAAATAATTACAATTGTTGTTCTTGTATTCCGCTTTACAATGGAAAGAGGGGGGCAGTAGCTTCTGAGAGTATCAACCCCTGAGCATCCATGGGTAGAAGTCTGACTTCTAGCTGACATACGTCACAAACTCTTTTTATGGGGCGGACAACATTTATGCATTTCATTCATTCATCCACAGGTTGCAATTTAGACCTGAAGCAGAGGACGATCACCTCTGACCCAGTAGCTCGAGTAGTATTGCCCGAGTGGTATTTTGGGACCACCACACAAGGATAATATTAGGCTGCAGGTTTGAACTGGCAGCCCAAGGGATAGGTAATCCATCGCCCTACCAACCAGGCTATGACGGCCTATCAATTGTAATTACTACAAATAATTGATAAAAAAATTATACTAACATTGAATTGTAAATACCAATTGAGGCAATTCAAAGCCAATTGTGGCAATGCAAAATGCTTAAATTTTCTACACCAGTTGGGGTAACGCATTACAAATTAGAAATTTCTAATTTGCTTCATTCTGTATTAGTTTAATTCGAAAGTACTAGAAAGGAATCAGAAAAATCGATCAATTAAAATTATTTTTAATTTTAAATGCATCAAATATTATGAAAATAAACAAGATTTTAAAAAATAATTGGTTGAAAAAATGTTAAGCCAAACCTCATTAGTATAGGTGGAAAGCAACCTAACTTACTTAATAGGTGGAGGGGCAATGAAGACTTTTGGCAAGCAAGTTAGTTTTGAGTTAATTAATAAAAACTTATTGAATTTAATATTGAAAAAACTGTATTAACAAAATTGTCATCCACTACAAGTTTTAAAACATTTACTTGAATTTGATTGGATGAATAAACAGTATTTTATCAACGACTGAAAATGTGAACAATAATATTATTATATATATATATATATATATATATATATATATGAAAAACTGATAAATAAATCTTTTATCAGGTAGAGCCTCTACGAGCACGCAGAAACATAGTAATATATCATGGTATGTATTCTACTAAATTGTAAAGATATTCTGTAGATTGTTTCTGTCATGATTCCTAGAGGGCAGTGCACAAAGGCAATGCGGCTCAAGGTGGTGAGGGTCCATTAAAGACAGAAAGTTGCAAAATGTCATATATGCTTGAAAATGTTCATGTCAGAGATATTAGGAGGCTTAGAAAAGGCACGAAATTCAGAAAAGTGAGCTTCTAATAACTTGGTAACTACCTTAGATCTATAGAGTATCCTTTTGGAATTGTTCACAACCATCGTAATGTGCACAGAACATGAGGGGATGAAAGTGTTAGAAATAATGTTAATGTGCCTCTGACCGGTCCTGGTCGAGCCTAGACGTATCAATTATCCATTTCATGCTAACTGCACTAGCCCTATACCATCACAGAGTCTCTACCAACTACAACAATTCCTAGTAAGCATGAAGGACTCATGGGGCTTTCTCCTCACCTACAGACGACCACCTTTCCTATGCAATTGGAAACGAGGCTAATACCAGACAAACATTTTCCAATCATTAGGAGTTCAATCATGGTATTGGCAAACACATTCAAATCGCAGATCTCAGTGCAGCTGAGTCAAAAATGGTATATGAGGTGATCTATCACTGTGAAAATCCAAATTAATTAGTGTATACTGCACAGTGCGTACGATGACAGACAATTGTTGATGTTCCTTCATTGAAATATGCACTAATTAAAGGAATAATTAAACGTCTATCTCTTACAGAGATTCTTTTCCACCGTCGATGATCCCATTCTGTCAATATCTATCCCCGGCTTCACCGCTGTTGGAGATTTGAAATTTTACCAGAAAATCCAGTTTCATGTGGGTAAATCCAAATTTCATATATATTGCAGAAATGCAATATACCATCTCTCTTGCACCTATAATTAGTCCCGTTGAACATCATTTAAATCTTTCCATTTAATCATTAAGTAGCCTGCCATTGTAGTAACAAGGATGGAAGTAATAGCCTCCTCAGACATCTGTGACGTGTATACACACTGTCGATTGCATCGCGTTACTTTGATTGGCAGATCAACATTATTTGCATACCTCCTGATATACAAGTTTTTCTGGTTCTTCAATGTAAATAAGTCAAAACAACAATTGAATGAAAAATAATATTTTTGGAAGATTAAAATCTTAGCCATCAATCACATTAGAAACTAAGAAACATCTAAGAGCTAAATATTAATAATTTTTTAATGTATTATTATACTTTATATATCACTCTTAAGGCGACCAGGGACCTTTAAAATGACTTTTTGTAATCTTCAACTTATCAATTTGAAATTTTTTAGGCTTTAAGAGCAACCCTGTCGGAGATGACACAATTTTTTTAAAGCAATATAGCCATTTACTTAAGAGTTAAGGAATAATATAATATAATATTAGAGATAAATAACATGATGGGAAAATGTCCCAGACGCTCAAAATTGGTTCGAAAGCGCTCCAATTTTTATTATTACTTACTCTAACCCTTTTAAAACACGGGTTGAAATTAATATTGAAATTAATACGAAATATCAAAACTAACCAATATAATTATTTGAAACTACTGTGTGTGTTTTTAAAGTTTAAGTAGTTTTAAGTTATTACATTAATTAATTTTGATATTTTCAACTCACATTTAAATATTAATCCCAACCCTTGTTTCAAAAGTGTTAGAGTAAACAATAATAGAAATTGGAGCGCTTTCGAACAAATTTGGAGCGTCTGGAACATCTTTCCTTCACTAATATTATATAATATTACCCCTCCTCCAATTCCTAAATAAATGGTTATATTGCTTTAAAAAAATTTGTGTCATCTCCTACAGTGTTGCAGTGTCTTAATATTTATAAAATTTCAAATTGATAAGGTGAAAATTACAAAAAGTCATTTTAAAGGTCCCTGGTCACTTTAATATGTAAATGCACAATTTATTGTATACCAGCGGGTGACCGAGCTCCGCTCGGAGAAAACAGGTATCGAAGCTAACTCGAATATTTAAATTTTCAATTGTGATTTATCAAAACAATACATGCCATAAGAAAATTTGTGAAGCGATTGGTGAAAAGATAACCGGAAAAGATATACAAAGCTATCTATATTCTATACCTTATTTTTTTCTGATGAATGTTGAAATGTCGGAAATGTGGGGCGATTTTCGACTTAGCAACCATTCCTCGTATTATAGTATAAGATAAAATAAAAACTTAAGCTCCAAGCATGCGTTACAAGTAAAAGGGAAAAAATTATCTTATTAATATGTTGCCATCAGATTGACAAAAACTCAAATTTAAAAAAATAAAATATTATTGCGCATTAAACATATAAAAATGCAATTTTAATGACGTGTCTGCATGAAATGAAAATATATATATATGAATATTGATATAGATGGCATATTGGCTATAGAGGGCAGCACGTTACCACTTGAAAATTTAAGTAGCCATTATGGAGAACTAATAAAGTTTGAAAATATCCTATCTGTAACTCCGAACTGCTCAACCGTAGAGCTTCAAAACCAGCGCCAATCGATTCTTCGTGGCCAAAAACCCTAGACCCCCAAGATTACCGGAGTTTATTAATTCTGGGGCGATTTTCGACTTGACAACCATTCCTCGTATTATAGTATAAGATTATGTATACTGTTTTCAAATGTACTGTTATATAGTAAAAGGTAAAATTACTGAATTTTGACTAATATAGAATTTAATAAGCATTTTAGTTTAAGTACCCATCCTTACAAACAATACATTTATCCTGATGATTAAACTTTTTAAAAGCTAATTTTAAATGTGTTTAATCAAAGTTATGCAATTACTGTTTCAATTGTTTCATTCAATAATAATATACTCTCCCGATTTGTTTCAAATTAGTGATTTGGAATAGTTCAAAGAAGTCTGTCTTCCCATAAGGAGAGTAAAACAAAAGCTACAATTCTATGAGAAAGGAATCACGTTTATTTCAAGCACAAAAATGGGGAACACTTCTGTAATGGAGCTGTTACACGCAGCTCTCTAATGACAAAACAGTAACCTAGACCTCGGGAATGCCCAAGTGACTTCCTAATAGTCAGCGAGTGACAGAATAATAGGGTGTAACGATACTGCAGTGCACAGAATTACACTGATTACACAACAATTCTGGCTCCCAATAAAGAGTACAATTCTTTTGATTTGCCCTGGTACAAAGGGATTGCCCAAAAGAGACAAAAAAAATGTTTGGTCTATTTTCTATACAAAGTAACATTTCCTAAAAAGAATCAAACCTGTAATTTCGATCCTTCACGTCCTAGAAAATATATGTTACCGTTAAAATATATAATGCAAATATTTTATAGAATACCTAGTTATTCCATGAAATAACTGATCGTGTCCATTAAAGTGTGTTATATGTTAATAATTTGACAATTTATCTAGTTGTTCTATGAAATAACTAGGTATTCTATAAATTAACTAATGAGAGACAAAGAGTAAAAAAAAACAAATTATATAAAATGAAAAAAACTGAGCAATCTACAAATAAGCCAATGATAGACTTTTAAAATGAAAAAGAAGCAATTTATCTAATTTACAGTGTGTAAACGGTATTTATGGAAACGTACCATAAAATCATTCGTAACAAAAAGGATTACTAAAATGACACTTGGAATTACAAAAAAAACATTATTTCTAAAACAATTTTTTTTCCTGACACACTGGGTTTTAAGCGAATATTTTTTTACATCCCTGACTAGTACCTAAACTTTGATCTGTAGCAACCGACCGGAGAGATATTTCTACATCCGGTACTTCTTCGATTTTAATTAATTTTTGTTCGAAGACACTAAAATGGGATCGGGAATATAATTGTTTTATGCTGCGATTTCTTGTGCCCAATTGGAAAAATCCTTCGGTTTTTTTTATGATGACAGCTAAAATAGATTTGGCATCACTTTTTTCTCTGTCAACTTCAGGCACTGGGATACGGACGGTAAACCCCACAGATGCTTCAGATTGAGATATATCCGGTATTAATTTAATCTCCCTATGGCCTGGAATAGTTCCTAAATGCAGTAGGGTGGAAGGTAAATGTAATTTTCGTGAGAGAAATATGATATAGATTATTTTACTCTTTAACGTTCTGCAGATCGTTATTCTATGAAATAAATAGTTAAACCATGAAATACAAGAGAGTTTTACTCTTTAATGGACACGATCAGTTATTTCATGGAATAACTAGGTATTCTATAAGATAAGGGATTTCAAACTTTAACGGTAGCATATACAAAATATAAGAAATCTAAAATAAAGCATATGATAAAAGTAAAAAGGCATTAATTATTCACATACTAATAATACTAGAAAGTTGTTTCTGGTGCGCATTGAATCGCTGGGACCCGTAACTATTAAACATTCAAAATAAATGTTTATATTATTTGGTCTTTCAGTTGTTCTTAATTGATTTGTTTGAGAAAAATGCTTTAAATATTATATTTTTAGAAGGACATAATTCTTGATGGTTTAGAAACATTACATGTTCATTATCATAGAAATTATTATATAGTCTGAATTTTGAAATAGCATTTGATGAAAAAAATTAAATTTTACAATCAATTTGCAACAGCTCTTTTATTTAAATTCGTACTAAAACAAATATTTAATCATTAAAATTAATTTTAAGTCTATTCATTTTAATATTCGTGTAATGTTTGCTTGTAAAGCAGGCCGAATAAAATAGTTTTATTATTTGTGATTTAAATTTGTTTAGCTAAACAAGTCCTAATTTGTCTTTGGAAATCAAAAACGTGTCCTTCATAGCACATTTTTTTTAAAAAAATTAATTAGAATTTAAAATATTAAAAAGTGAACCGAATGTTTGTGTTTTTTTTATTATTATTTCGAAGTAATTCTTAAAAATATTAAAGTACAAAAATGAATTTTACACCATTTTAAAGCATAAAAATTAGTCTTTTTAAAAATATTAATATAATAATTCTGGAAAATTTTGCTACATGGTGTCAGTTTTCCCCTTATTTTTCAATAGTAGATTACATTGTTGTCTTCAATGTCAAATCATTACAATTATTCAGATATCGGTTTGCGGGATGTGTGCGGGACATGTGTAACCTATGTGGCATATAAATACATGAAACATAATACCAAGCAATTTTCAAAAAGCATTGAAATTTTTAATAATGTCATGAGACTGATTACCACTATAAATATTTACAATAAATGAAATAGAATTAAAATAATATAGTTTTAATGCCTGATAACGTGACAAAATTGTAGATGTAAAATTATATCTACAAAATTAAAGAAAATTAAATATAGCCAATGTTTCCAATTAGACAATTGATCACCAAAGGCTAATATTGTAAATAAAAAGGGCTCATCTCAATGAGATTAAAAGTAAGTGACTAATAAAAATTTGAATATTATCATGAATTAAAACCCTTTATTTCAGAAAAGTTCATCGACATCTCACTAAAGAAACGCCAATTAACATCCATAATTTATCTAGGTTTTATTGGTCCGAAATTATGAAATTGCTGATTGCCATAAAATAGTTATAATTCAGAATAATAACATAATTCAATCATATTCAATTGTAGAAATATATTTTCTTAATTAAATGTAGGAGTATGAAAAATATTTCTGGAGAATATATACTTCTTAGGGTCAGGGAACGGTTTAAAATTCAGGCTTCATACTTTTCTGAAGTAAATTTATTGGCCTCACCAAAATGAAATATTATTACTTACATCATATAAATCTTTTAAAAATAAAAATAATAACTGAATTTTATGATAAATCAGATCTATCTTAATTAAATAATTCTCCGAAATATTTCATAAATAGGAAACTTGTTCTGTAGTGTACATAAAACCAAGGTGCGATTGTGGTTTAACCCCCTGCTTGGCGCACTTACCAAAAATCGCCAATTTGCCATCCATGAATCACAGACAAGAACTCAGGTCAGCTCTTCCTGTCAAGGAGAAAGATAACCTAGGGTTACCTGAATAAAAAGAATGGGGTTACCAAAATTGGAGTATTGATATCCAACTTAGCGAAGAAGGGATTTTAACTACACAACAACGAACACCAATACTGTATAATTTTATTTTCTGTTGTTTTGTTTTTATAAAAAATGTTTGGATTCGTCAATTGTTGTATTAACTGAAGTTTTAATCACCTTAATTAAAAGCTCAAATTTTCCTACAGCTACCAGGAAATTAAAAAGATACATAATGCAAGACATAGAATAAGCTTAATTCTTTTATAATAATACAAGTTATATGACTGTAAAAATTTGAAGGATTTTCCTGAAGACACCCTTAAAAAGATAGTTCCACGTAATATTTAATTCAAAATTTTATCTAGTATTAGGCCGAGCGGAATTCTCATCGCTAAAGGTAGCTTATATTAAACAAATACATAAGTAAATAAACTGGGTGGCATAGGTTAATATTAGAGAGTATTTATTTCATCGAAAATATGTTTTCCAATGACAATTATTTTTATTAATGTAAAATAAAATAATTTATTAAATAAATTAAAATTGATTGGTAATATTTTTTTTTTGATTTCTAGAACTTATTATTAATATGCAATTTTACGAGACAAAACTTAGTAATCTATGTATATGTGTGTGAATCTTCTGAATTTTTAACCTGTTACTATCTTACAAAAATTATGTCATAATTTAGAAAACATAATAAATCATTTTTCTCATCTCGACGTTATGGACCATTAATTTACTCTAATTTACTACATTTTTAAAAAATTTTGAACGGTATATTATCTTACTTTTTTTCTCCATTTTCTTGAGCGAAAGACCGTTGATTTAACCATAAGACAGAAAAATCTCCGATTTTCTTTTCGGAGTTCAAGTCATGATTCGTGGCAAAAAGTCGGAAACGATTTATTAAAACCGCGACAAAAATGCTTGTCAGATGAGGAAGCGTTTTTTTTCTAAGATGACAAACTCTTCATAGCAGCGAGTGCTTGTGACACCTTTTATTAATTACTACAAGCGAGGAGGTCACTTACTGCCAAGAGAATCTCGTAAAATATCATCCCAAGGGTTGAAGATAAAATACTACCCCCTCCGTTCTCAATTCATCCATCATTTCTAAATTCTTTGCATGCTTAAGGATTTTATGAACTTATATTTTTCTGTTTTGCCCTAGATACAGAGTTATTTTCAAGAAAAAATATGTTTTAACCCTAGAAAGGTAACTATTAATAAACTAACAAGAATGATAACCATTAGTCCCTTAAACGAAGTGTATTTAAAATGAATTTTTAAAGCTAATTCAAATAAAAGAATACTACCTGCAGATGATCTAACTCTCGATTGTTTTGGAGGATAAAAATATTATATATTTTCGAAGCAATCTTTACACATATATGCACGATGTTCTCCGCACATTGCACTTGAACGCAAGAAACAAAAAATGCGCGTCATTCTGCACAAATTATAAGGGCAAAATTCACAAATTTTTCTACTTTTTTTTAAATTTCGGATTGTTCAGGTCATTGAATGTTTAAATTCAATTTTAGAAGTTCTCTTATAATAGTCCTTAGTGATCGGGGCAATGTTGGTATGTTGAGATGCTTCTGCATTTATGGAGCAAGAAGAACTTCAATGAAATCTTCATCTTCTGATTCATTCTCAGAAGTAGAATGACCTTCCTCACTTAATTATTTCAATAATTCATGAATAGCTTCTGGCCTACCCCTCAAATTTTCTCCTTGAAAATGCTGCGACATCTCCAAACATACACAGAAATACCTTCTTAATATTAAGGAGACAGATAACCATTCGTCTCTGAGACGACTATTGTTCTGGATATACTACAAGTAGAAATATTTCGGAGAAAAGGAATGTCCTCATCTGTAGTTCCCAAAGTCAGATAAAGGTACTGTGTAGAACGATCCATTTACCGTTAAAGGAGAAGAATAGTCATAGTTATTTCGTAAGCTTTCACTCAGGAAACGAATGGTTAGCATTCAAGGGTTAAATATCCAAGAGTGATAAAAATAGAAAAGAAATTTAATGGTAACACTCACAAAAATGATTGTTTAGTCAATAAATAAAAAATAACACATTATTGTCAACGTTACATTATTTTAATAAAAATTCTTTATAAGAAAATTATTTTGAATAAAAATTGTTGTTGAGACAATATAACCATATATATTATTTTTTTAATTTAAAATATATGATTTTTATTTCGGGAAGAAACTATATGAACACATTATTTAATTTTATCAATTCACAATTAATTTTAACCTGTTCCCGATTTATACGATAACAACCCCCCCCCCATCATAATTGAAAATACAAATTATATTTCAAATTTTGGGCAATACCTTATTTTGGACGACGAACTCGGTTTGCAATCCCTTTATAAAATTTTATGAAAATAATTTTATCCCTTAATAAAATTTTATGGAAATAATTTTATCCCTTCATAAAATTTTGTAGAAATAATTTTATCCTTTTACAAAATCTTATGGAAGTAATTTTATCGTTCACTAGTTACGTAAGGATATTCACGAAAGAATTTGTTTAAAAAAAAACTTAGGGTTAATGAAGTTGGAAAAAATTAAAAGCAGCATTTACTAAAGTCGTTGCCTAATCAACAAATAATCTTGGCATAATCTTGGGCAACAATATCTTGGGCATAAATTTATGCCCAAGATAAATTATTTTCATAAAAATTGAACCCATTTTGTAACATTGGTGCCATTAATTAATTTTTTTTAAATTTAAAATATCTAATTGTTATATCTAGTACAGGTATAACAATTCAAACTCACTATTTTGATTTTTTTTAAATGATGATACAATATCAGATCAAATAATTGTACCAATATACATTCATTACATTATTAACTGTAACCATCTACCAACAAAGTGTCAGTAATAAAGCAGCATTCATTTTGAAAATGCAAATTAGAACTCAAATTCTGAACTATTTAATGAAAAAAATACTTTGAATTGGATCAGCGAAATATCGGTGATGCTTTGAGAGAATGCTATTTGTATTTTGTAGCCATACAAAAATCCATTAATAACGCTCACTAAAATAATCCTCTAGTTAAGGAATAAATAACAAGTAATTGTACTTAAGTATTATGTTTTCGACGCTAACAGCCGCCAACGGTTTTGTAATTTACTGCCAATGGATTCAAATTTGGCGATAAAACGTCGACACCAACGAAACCAACAAAATGGAGGACGACAGTTAAGTTTTGAAAAAAATTTTAAATTATGGCGAGTTTTTTTTTTTGCCATTATTGGCAGTTTAACAACTCATTGGCGACGCTTTCGAATTTGGCGATAAAAATCGACGGTCTAATACATAAGTACACAAATAAGACATTATTGATTACATTTTACTTATTTTGATAAAAATAAACAGTTTGAAAACTTATTATCACTTATTTTATGATTAAAATATCTCTCCGTTATTTCTAGTATTGACAATGTCAATCCAAGAACGTCAAGATAAAATCAGTTTTACTTGCGACAAGAGATGACTCAGATCATATTATGGTATCATCCTACTGTAACCGTGCTACTGTAACCGTGCCCCAACCAGATGACCACAACAAAGTATCATAAGTTCTAAAAATGCAAACTTAATCCAAATTTTGGTTTATAAAAGGAAAAGTACTTTACATTGGATTGATGAAATATTAAAGAGGTTTTGATTCGAATGGAAAAAAATTGTATTTTTTAACAGGTCAAAGCTTAAGCAAAGAAAAAGATGCTCAAATTTTTGTGACAGATAGTGAAAATTTGGGACAAGGAGTAAAGGGTGTAAAAAAACTAATAGACCGATTATACACCGTGTAAGATACAAATAAATCGTCTCTGTCAGTGCATGAATTTTAATAGATGCATTTCAAAAATTTAAGAACTTTGATAATTTATTGGAAAGAAGACAATTACTGAGATAAGTGTAACTTTCATTTAATGATATTTTAGTATATCAGTAATGATTACGATATAATGGGCTTTCCTGACGGCTTTCTGACACAGAGGTAGCGCGTCTTCCTCCTGTTCTGTGAGTCCCGGTTCGGGTGTGGTTGTTCTTTTGTGTGCTATCTGTGAGATGTGTGAATGTTTGAATGTGATATATGGGAATAAAAAGGGATTGTGCAAGCGTGTGGGTGTGTGTTTCATTCTCATACAAGCTGGAAGTCAGACTTCTGCCTTCGGGTGCTCAGGGGTCCAAACCCTCAGATGCAACTGCACCCCTCTTTCCGTGGAAAAAAGCAGACACGGCATCATCCTCATCAATGTGCATCCTCTTCCAGAGATGCATCCTCTTTCCCAAACTAAAGTAGATGTTACTCTGGAAATTTTAAATAATTTAAAAACTTTTCCCAAATATTTGTTACCAATAAATCGAAGATAAATATCCCAAATAATTACATTTGTGAATTGCTTTTTAAATTCTAATCCATAGAAAGGACCTCAGTTTAAAAGTAAATTTAAAAGAAAATAACTTGAAGTTTCATATATTCGTAATGAATATTCAATTTAAAAGTAGATAAAGAAATAATATTGTTACAAGCGGGCGCTTCACAAGGAGTTTCGCGCCAGCCGAGTTGATTTGGCGAGTGGAATATTCTGGAAGCCCCCAGACAGTTTCCGGTTCATCGTGTTGCTTCGCGTGCTCGCTCGCTCGCTCGCTCGGCTATATAAGGGACGGTTTTCCGCAATCTGTAGTTTCCTCTCGGAAGAGAAGCGCCTCGCTTGACTAGCTGATTATTTTTCTCACTTGTTATTAGTGAGCTGTGTTTACGTTTGCTGTTAAATTTGTATTATTGTTTTCGCTGTGATTTACTGTTTGCTGTGCCATACGATAGCTGTTTTGCAGTCTGTTTTTATTGTGCGTAAGAGTTGCATTTACGCTGTAAGTGACTGTTGACTGCTGGATTCTTTATTTTATCTTAAGTTTTACTTTATCACGTCATCCTGTAAATAGCTGTAAATAAATTCGTCTGTGATGTTCTCAAGTAAAGTCCATTCAATCCGAGCTCGCTGCGCTAAAAACGGAACAATAGTAAATGATTAATATTTCGATTTAAAACGAATGTTACGATGAATTGTAGGAAAACACTAATATTATGGTCAAGGAAATCATTAGCTTATTTTAAAATAATATGATATTAATATTTTAAATCTAAATACCATTAAAGTATTAAAAATAATATTCATATTTTTTAATCACCAACCCAAGTTGATAAAAACATTCTTATTTTACAAATAGGAAATTTAAGCAATTGTAAAATTTCCTTTATTGATTTCATTCTTACATGACTAATATCCATCTAAAAGAAAAGAGAACAAATGAGAAAAGAAAAGGGAAAAATGAATATTCAAAACGAAATGTAGTGAGTACCGACATCGCTTCAACTTTTCCCTATTTCATCTTTTATCTTACATTGGATATATTTGAGAGCCTTCCATTTTCAGAAAGAGATGGATATCTACCTCGTGATTCACAAGGGTGATGTTCTGGAATGCCTGCTGGCCTTTGGCTCATCTTCGGAGACGTCTTCAAAAATATCGATAGCGAAATCTGATTGTGAAGCTGTAGTTACGAA
This sequence comes from Argiope argentata, assembly GCA_026289955.1. Lineage (NCBI taxonomy): Eukaryota > Metazoa > Arthropoda > Arachnida > Araneae > Araneidae > Argiope > Argiope argentata. Next base: position 1,275,040 of record JAOUZG010019144.1, read on the forward strand.
TCGTCTCGGCCAATAACTTGAAAGAAAAATAGTGAAAGCAACCATCTTGTAGGAGCAGATCGATGAAATTCCTACCATTATAATGGTGAAATGACTTTCGTTGCAAAGAATTCTTTTTATTTTTCTATCTGTCTCTCTATCTTTTTCTCCTATAATCTATATATGATGTTTTATTTTTCATATTTGCTTTAGAAATAAAACAAATTTAATTTTTATTGTTTTTTCTATTTCTTCGCAATGTTTTGTTGCTATAGAAGCAGAACTTTGTCAATAAGTTTTAACTAAATTATACTCTACATTATTATTTGTTTATGTACTCCTAATTTTTTAAAGTACTCAATTCAGCAATTTTTTCAGTTAATTAAAAAGAATACATTTGGAAAGGAAAATAAAATTACTCTTGGATGGAAAAAAATTACGATAAAATGATTTTTTGTACATAAAATATAAATAAACGGCAAGACATGTATAAAAATAGATTTCATTTATTGCTTATTTGCTGAAGTTTATAAATGATTTTCTTAATTATCATATTTTCTTAGAATTTAATTTTTACCATATTTATATTTTTTTAAAATATAATTGTATTACTCTAGTGTAGATTGAAGATAAGTGAGTTGTGAAAAATTTTACCCTATTCTTAAATTATGTTTCTAATAAGGAATGGTTAAATTATTTTCTTCTAGATGATAATTTTATGTAGATAATTAATACCAAAACAAATGATATAAAACAAGAAAAGGTTTTAGCAAATAGAGATGAGATATAATTAAGCTATAAGAATGAATAAGTAATTAAATGTTTTAAAGATTAATAAATTTTTCACGGAAGTTACATTAATTTTTTTATATTAATATTCTATTATATCTAGATACAAGAGTTATCAAGTTTTTCAAGAGAACAAGAGTTTTCAGTTTTAGCTTATTGATATAGAATAAAATTTATTATTGTTGAAGTCTGAATTTATTTAATAAATAATAAAAATAAATATTTTATAAAATTTAGTTTGATAGATAAAATTATCTTTCAAAAGCATGGTTATAAAATTTATAATATAGTAATTCAAAGTCAGCATTACAAAATTTTAGCAATTAAATTATTCAGTTTTTAAATTTTACATAAATCATTAAAAATATTTTCAATAAAATATTATTTTAAGATAGCCAAAACACAATGAAAATCTATTATTTCATCTCCAATTGAATTAATATTTTAAGCAGATATTCTGTTATTTTATTCACGTAAATTCATAGATCAACTAACAATAGAATAGATATTGCCTTTTATTATTTTGATAAACTCATTACTTTGCGAATTTTTCACAAATAACACTATTTTCAAATATTATATTTTTATAATATAACTCTTAATTTTTATAATATAATTTTAGATATAACTCTTAATGTTTTAGAAACATTATACCGTATGTATCATAGAAATTGTGATATAGTCTTAATCAAATGGAATAATATTTGAATTTTTTTTTATTATCAGTTGAAAACAAATCTTTCATTTACATTTACCCTAAAACTAACAGTCAAATGTTAAAAACTGTCATTCATTTTAATTTTCAAGTAAATATTGCATTTAAATTGGCTGGAATAAAATAATGTAATGGGATGCGATTTAAAATCGTTTAGTTTAAAAAAAAGTTCAATTTATCTTTGGAGAACAGAATTGTGCCCTTTAAAGTGGTATTATTTTGAAATTTTAATTAATAGAAAAATTAACTCAATTTAATTTTTTTTTATTTCTTCCGATTATGCCTGAAAAGGTTAAAACAAAAAACTAATTTAACAAACTTTTACAGCATAAAAAAATCGTCTGCTTAATAATACCAATTTAACAATCGAGGGAAGTTTTGATAAATGATTACATTTTTTTTAATTTAATTTTTAATTATAGATTACATCATTACATTATTTTTATTATAGATTACATCATTACATTATTTTTATTATAGATTACATCATTACATT
>JAOUZG010019144.1:1277028-1291449 GCA_026289955.1 Argiope argentata
AGATTACATCATTACATTATTTTTATTATAGATTACATCATTACATTGTTTTTATTATAGATTACATCATTATTACTCAAATGCCCACCAATTCCGTTATTTTATCAACTATCGATCCGCGAGACTTTCTTACATTGTTGAAAATGAAGAAAGAAGAATTTTGTTTAAGATATAAGTAGCTTAAGTGGCGTACCATAAGCGGATCAGATTAAAACATATAATTGTAAGGATTATATGAAAATTAAAAAGTATAGTTTAAAAATGTTTTTCTTCAGAGATTATTAACGCATTCTCTGCAAACCACGAATATACTCGTGGTTGGCAGGGTGTTACCCATCGCCAGCACGAATATACTCGTGATACTTTCAATATATTATAACGTATAACTTGTCAAACTTGCAAACTTTTTATGGCCACAAGCATAAATATACCTGTATAAAAACTTGAAAAAAAGCTACAAATAAATTACATTTACAAAAATTCTGCTTTATTTAACCCATTCGCTGCCAAGCCTAAATTGTATGATGTTATTTCCATTGCCATTTACGAGTATACTCGTCTATGTGTTTTATACATGTAAATGATTATTTATAAAAAAATATGTATATTTATTTTGAAATAATAAAACTTAAATAAACAATAACAATCAAGACAGAAACGGCAATGGGAATAACCTCATATAATTTAGTCTTGGCAGCGAATGGGTTAATGATTCATCTTTGTGGCTGACGCTATCCAAACACATGTTAAATATAATCTCTTCATAAAGGAAAAAAAATAACAAATGACTGATTTTACGTTCTTATTGTTTGTGGATGTGATAGATCTCTTTTAAATGGCGACGTGCACATTTACGGTCCTTTAGCTAAATACAACTAATGACTAGACACAACGGCTCTACTGGAGAAGAGGATTCCCATCTGGCAGTCTGGGAGCATTTAACAATGTGAGGATAATAGATGGCCGTAAAGTTACTTATCCGAAAGTCACTTATCAGGCGAGAGAAATGGGGAACTTTACAAAGTGCAAAAATATAATTAAATTAGTCGCTAATATTGCTAGAAAAAGAGGTTTCAAGTGAATTGATTTTCAAGAATTATGCATAAATAAATAATTCTTTGATTTAGAAACATTTAACCTTTCATAAATGCTTGAACAATGTTGTAAAAGACAATTTCGATGGTATAACTTCTTAAATATGCAAAACTATAACTATAATATTATCGTGATTTTTTTAATCAGATACTCAGAAGATTATCTGATTAAAAATAATTTAAGTTATATAAATGATTTAAAATAGGTAAAAGACCATTATAATTTATAATGTCTTTTTGTAAATCAATTTTCTTTTTTGTTCAAATTGCAAAAACCGTGATTGATGGAATATATTACAACACAGGTATTTTGGGGAAATTTTTAAAATATTTAATTTTAATTTAAGAGAAGAGTTCAAAAAAAGCATTTATATAGTCAGAAAATTAATTAAAAATACTAACACCGAAAAATGAAAAAAAAAATCCTTTTCTCCTGTATTTAATTCATTAACAAAAATTTAAAAATTCCAATATTTTGAGTTCAGCAGTGTTCCTTAAAATAATATATAATTTAGGAGTAAAATCCACTTTCCGGAATTTTTAGTTTGCTATCGCTCCAACTCATCTTTTAAAATTAATTACCCTATTAGAGGGAAAAACTCTTGACAACAACTCTCGCTATTTTTTCTCACTTCTGAAATCATCTCACACTGATTGTTTTCCAGACTTTTTAATTTATTTCCTATCGAAAATTTCGCAGATTTTGTCATGAAATTATTTTTGTTTAGTTCATTTTAGCAATTATGGTGGTCAGGTCATTAAATTTTATAATGTAATTTTCAGAATTATAAAAAAAAAGTCTTTGACTTAATGAGTGGTGGTGGAATTTCCGCTTTACATCTATTTATTCTTTTTTTTATATTCAAATTAGATGATTCCTGAAACTCAATTATCGAGGCATCAAAGAGTTTATTAAAAAACTTGTTAGCATTGAAAAGATATTTTTTACCAAGTTTTATTAGCTTAATTTTTAAATAACTGAAGTTAAAACTTTAGGACTAAACTTAATTTTAAAGTTAACGAATATAACTAATTATGTTAAGAACATTTACAATTTCAAATATTTTATTGAATGCTACAATATTTTTTATTGGCTGATATTATACCAGTTAAACAATACTTTCAAATCAGGAAAAATATAAAATATTTTTATTTTTTCCTTTAGCAAAACCTAGGAATACTGCTCTGAAACAAGCATGGGATAATTCTCTAAAAGCGTAATGATGCAATAACAAGGAGAAATGTAGTGACAAAACATCTCTGCGTACTCTGGAATACCTCAATGACATCATAATAATCTCCTAGAAGCAAAATATTAATGTGCTACAACACTGATCTGTAGAGTAGTATATATGATTACACTTTAATCTTGACCCCCCAAAAAATAGTACAATTGTTTTAACTTTCTTCAGTAAAATATATACAAAAAACTCTATCAATGCCAAAATAAAGATGTGCCCATAGTACGAAAGGAAAGTGAAACAACAGATACTACACAAATCTGAAAATAATAAAGAATTTCAAACAAACCTCTATCAAACATTAAAAAGAAAAAAAAATGAGGATACCGATTACGTGAAATATTAGTATTTTAACTGCAAGCAACTCATTATATATATATACAAGTTCAAGTTGAAAAGAGTCAAGGATGGTAAGTAAAGCGGGTAAAATATATGCAAAAAGAAAGAAACTCTATCAATTCCAAAAGAAAGATGTGCCCATAGTATGAAAGGAAAGTGAAACAACAGATACTACACAAATCTGAAAATAATAAAGAATTTCAAACAAACCTCTATCAAACATTAAAAAGAAAAAAATGAGGATACAGATTACATGAAATATTAGTATTTTCACTGCAGTCAACTCATTAAATGAAGATACAAGTTCAGGTTGAAAAGAATCAAAAATGGTAAGTAAATCGAGTAAAATATATGCAAAAAGAAAGAAAGAAACTCTACTAATTCCAAAAGAAAGATGTGCCCATAGTACGAAAGGAAAGTGAAACAACAGATACTACACAAATCTGAAAATAAAAAAGAATTTCAAACAAACCTCTATCAAACATTAAAAAGAGAAAAATAAATGAGGATTCCGATTACATGAAATATTAGTATTTTAACTGCAACCAACTCATTAAATACAGATACAAGTTCAGGTTGAAAAGAATCAAAGATGCTAAGTAAATTGAGTAAATTAATTGAAAAATGGCTAACAAAGGAATGCTTATAACGTTCACATAATGTGTGTTCACATAATGAATTTGAAAACCCCGAAGTCGAACTCGTCAAAAACGACAGATGAATTATTTTTTTAAATAATTTATATGGTAATTCTCTTAAAATGTTGTGTAATTTTATCATTCAAAATACAAATTTGGATTCATTTTTTAAAGCTTAAAATGCTCTTTTTTTTAATATCGTATTTATTTTGTAGGCTTTATAAATTTTCGATATTTCTTCTCCATCCCAATCCTAGAAAGCAACGCATTCCCGTTGTCTTGAAAGCCATTCAGAAAATATTTCTTGTCATTCAAGATGAGTAGACGTTCACGTGAGAGTGATTGATTACTAGCTAGCTAATAAAAACAGAGTAAATTTGTTTTGATGATCACTCAGATATCTGGAGAATTTCTTTTACGAAGATAATAATTTTTATTGTCTTTATGAAATATTTGTGCGCGTGATATTGAATATCGTAAATTGTAGAAAAATTAGGAGTGGCTTGATGTGAATAAGTAGATGATTAATCAAGCAAACTGTTTCCTGATTTTTCTAATGAAAAATTTTCTCCTTTATGAAAATAGAAGTACAGGATGCTTATTTCTAATGGAAATATCATCTATATTCAAAAATAAGTAAATATAATACCAATAAATAATTACCAATAAATCTTTATATTCAGATAGTCAAAATACTTTAACCAAACTCTTTCATCTCCACTTGAATTCAGATTTTAAATACATATTTTTATATTTTATTCACGTTGATTAAAAAGCCCAATTAAATCGAACAGCTGTTACCATTTAATGATTTAACGAATTCATTGTTTGGCGAACTTTTGATTTGAACTAACTCTTCTTAATTGGTAGCTCAGTAAATTATTCCTTTAGATTAATTGATATTTTTAGATATCTTTATCTCTACATTAAAAGCAAATGCATTTGGTGAATCAATTAAAAATATATTTTTTAAATATATGGTATCAACATCTTTCACATGTAAAACATAACTATAAAAGAACATTTAAATTGTATTTGAGACACCACGCAAGGAAAATGTGAAAACAGATTTTAAAAGTATGACCAAGATATTATCCACTTCCTATAGCATTCGTTTCGGTTTTTGGATCGCTAATATCATTTTAAAGGAAACGGAAATAAAAGTAAAAAGCTACATGAGACAAAATATATATTCAAAACGAAAGAATAGTTGTATTTCCTGACATTTCAACACAATCCCTCTCTTTCTTTGATCTTCCGCTCGGGATGTTAGATATCAGACTTCCATCTTCAGAAAAAGATATATTTCTTCGCCTTGATTCACAGAGAACCGATGCTGCCTTTATCTGATATTTTGAGACGTCCCTACATATATCGACTTCTAAATTTGATTGTTAAGCGAAGAGATTCAAATTGTTCCAGCTAATAAATAGCTTGTAAGTAGGAGAGCAAAAGCAACACTAATGTAGGAATTCTTTGAAGAAATCCCTAACAATACACTAGCGTATGTCTCTTTCCAAAGAGTTATGTTATTTTATTCTTGTTCATGATTGAATTCATATATATGTTTAATTCAGTGCTTTAGCCGGCATCCTGGCACAGAAGTAGCATGTCTTCATCGTGGTATGGGCGTCTTGGGTTCGAGTCCCAGTCTAGGCATGGGTGGTTATTCTGTATTTTATCTATGAGGAGTGTAAATGTATCCCCCCCTTGCAAAAAGGGGATGTGAATTCGAATGAGATAAGTGTGTGTCATCTTTATATGTTAGGAATTAGACTTCTGCCCTCGGGTACTCAGGGGTCCATACTATCAGAAGCTACTGCACCCCTCCTTCCGTTTTAAAGCGGGCATTTCATCATTTCATTGTGTTGTAATTTATTTATTTTTAATTTTTTTTAATTTTATCGCCAAATTTGAAGTAGTCGCCAATCTGTTGAGAAACCGCCAATTATGGCAATCCTGCAATGGTAAAATCCATTGATCTTTATCACCAAATTTAAATCCGTTACAATTTAAACCGCCAATGAGTTACTAAACCGTTGGCAATCGTTGGCGAAGAAGGTCTATTGCGTAAGTACCGGATATTTTATTAGTTCACAAACATATTATTTGAACAAATCCTCTTTGATTTAATTTAAGTAATTTTTCATTTGAAATTTTCAGTTTTACCAATCTTTATGTCCATAATAAAAATAAATGGTACTATGAATAAAATATAAATACATTCGAAATACAATATAGCAGTGTATTTCGCATTTATACAGAAATGCAATCAAAGAGTGTCATTGATATTTGCATAAATCACCAGACCAAGTTGATGCAAACTCAATTGTTAAAAATATGATCGCCAAGCCATTATCCATTTCTCGTAACAATAATTCCGATTGTTGGATCACTAATATCATTCTAACAGAAGAGAAACCAAAAGACAAAAGAAAATTGAGACGAAATAAATAATGGAAACTGAGGGGTAGTTGGGATCGATAAAGTTTTAACTTCTTCCCTTCCATCCTTTTTTTCCCTTCTTTTTTCTTTGGGAATGTTTGATAACGGACTTAGATTCTGGAGGAAGATAAATATCTACCACGTGATTCATATGGATGATGTTTTGGAACGGTTGTTGCTTTCTTCTCGTCTGTGGAAACGTCTTCAGATATATCGACCATGCAATCTGATTGTAAAATCGAGAATAGCGAAATCTTCTGAGCAAATAATTTGAAAGAAAAGAACTAAATGCAACCATCTTACAGAAACAAATCGATGATATTCCTATCATTATACGTTGAAATGGTTTTTGTTTGAAATAGTTGGTCTGTCTGTGTCTGTCTTTTTTCTCTCTCCTGTAATCAAAACATGATTTTTTCATACAGATTTACTCATGATTTATAAAAGTTTGCTTGTGTTATTTTTTATGCTTTCTAACGATTTAATATTTGACTGAAAACAAATATCTGTAAAAAAATTCCTTTTCCTTTAATATTTATATACACAAAGGCATTCTAAAGCTAGTTATTATAATAAATTTTGTTACTTGCCCCAAATCATTACTTTTCTGAAAAAATAAAATGTGTATGTCATATAATATGTTTTGCCATTGTTTTTCATTATTGTTCTTCTGAAGCAGTAACAGACCATTTTACTTATTATCTTTTAAAAATATTGTACATTTACATATATTATTTTTCCCTTCTTTATATTTATTTGTTTTTAAATGAAATTGCAATTACTTATAATATTTTAAAGATAAATCTTTTTAGGGAAGTATTAGCCACATATTAATTTAAACTCTTATGAATAATTTCAGATCAATATTATAATAAAGAACAATATAAATTAATATTATATTAAATATTTTAATAAATAATATATTTTCGCTTTTCTTATTTATTTATTTATTTTTAAATGAAATTGCAATTTACTAAAATAAAGAATAAAGATAGATCAACTTCAGGAAATATTATCCACGTATTCATTTCGCTTGTTATGAAGAATATCATACTCTTTTCATGTAGACAATATAATTTTCGAAATACGAAAGCAAAAATAAAATATTTAACAGGAAAAACGTAATGTAATTGAATTATTGGAATGTATACATATCCAAATATTTTAAATCGTAATATTCATTTTTTATCTTACTGAAAACACAAAACCACTTAGCAGAAATTGCTTTCCTATAAGCAAAAGTTTCAATCTAAAAACCAGAGATAATTATATTATCTACATTTACATTTTTGTAAGAATTTAAAATATGATATATAATATTAAAATTGTAATTCTATATTTAACATAACAGTAAATTGAAATAAAAAAATTATCTTTCAAAGTAACAAAAATAATATTGTCTATCGTGCTTTATTTTTTAATGAAAAAAGAATATTTGTAACCAAATGTCTTAGAATATCTCATTTGTATAAAATGAATAAAATATTTCTAAAATTACCTTTATAATTTTAGATATCATTTAGAATATATTTCTAAATTATTATTATTGTTGTTTTGAATCTTAAATTTTCATTTGTATAAAATATTAATTACATATTTATTAGTCCATTTTAATAAGTTAAACCCACTTGCATATGTCTATGTTCAGTTGAATCTACAAAAAAAGTAGGGTAACCTTTAATCACTGGATTTCAAGGATCTCTGGATTTTTTTTTCTGTATTTTTAAATATCTACGTATCCATTGAGATAAATAATGAAATAATTTAGGGAAAGTAAATTAATTTCTTTTCAATGAAAATTTATTTCCTTTTTGAATAAATTTATTCAATAGATTGATTTCCTGCATATAAAATGAAATTCAAAGTTTGTTCATCAAAAGAATATATAATTTATACAATCATTTGTGAGAATTTAGGAGATTTAATGTTACAACTTTATTTATAAAAATTGGGAGAAATATAGAAAGCTTGCGAAATTGGCATATTTAAATTTTTAATAATTAATAATAATTCGATAATTAATAATATATATTCATTAATAATAATTATAGTGTTAACTAAATTTGTTTTCTTCTAATAAAATTTCAAATGCAATGACAAACGACGGAGATAATATTTGATTTTTTAAAAATGTTTATATCAATAATTAGCATTTGGTTGTGAATCATTTAGACAAAATTACACCGAAACATAGGATTTAAGTGGCATCTTTTGGCTGGTATAGGTATATAAGATTTTTTAATATTAGGAAACAATCATTTATCAAAGGAAAATATAATTTTCTGAAACAAAACAAAAATAGTGAAAATTAAAGGACAACAGATATATTCTCTAATTTTAAATGCGATTCATTTTTAAGCCACAACTTAGATATCATTGCAACTTATAATGTTTTTTTTTTCTTATTTTTTTAATAAACTTAAGGATTGATTGATAGAAGATATTTTCACAGGTATCTTAAGTTAAACTTTGAAGAGAAATGCACGAAAAGCCATTTAAATTGTCTGAAAATGAAGACAAACGATATATTCCCCACAAAAATTCGTTGAGAAAACTGCATGTGCTCTAATACTTTAAAATTGAGTTTTCAAAATCCACATTTCTTTTGATGCTAAAAAAGTAATCAACAAAACCCACTATCTAGAATTACTTATTTTAAAAGAATGTGTTTAAAAAACAATAATCAGGAAAAATTCCTGTTAACTGCTGCCTGAATTTCTTCTCTCCTTTTATAACATTCTGATAGATATTTTTATTACGAAATGACTTTTTAAAAAGTAATGCCGTAATAAAAATATCAGATTACCATGACATTATATTCGTTTAATTTCATTTTGTCAATTAAGTTTTGTGAAGTCATTTTATTTTATAATATAATTATCTAAATAGAATCTTATTCAAAAGTAGGTCGTGTAGTTTTTTTTTTCATTTATTAAAATTATTTAAATTCAAATCAAATAATGCCTTTGTAAATGAGGAAATATATTACTAAACTATAATTATCAATGTATCAATACTTTTTCAATGAATTTCTTAATACAGAAAATTCCTTCTCATCTAAAATTAACTAGCAAAATGTTTAGATAATAAAAGTTAAGACATACAGGTTTTCTTCTGTTAAATTTTCTTTGAAAGTTAAAAATTGTACATAGTAAATGAAATTCTAATCAATATTAATCATTCATCATTTCATATATTTTATAGAATATCAATATAATATTCCTAGTAATTTCTAGAGATTATTAGGAAATCATTGAAACAGTACCTTCATCTTAAGAAAGTATAAAACAATTGCATTCCCATGGGAAGCGAACAGCAGGAACTTTGTGATAACAGAGGAAAAACTCTAATAGTATGATGATGCACTAACACGCAGCGATTTAATGGCAAAACAGAAGAGAAGTTCTTTGAAACTCTCCGATGATTTTCCCAAGGGGTTACGAACGGCAAAATACTAGCCTGTGGCAACACTACACTTCACAGAATTCTATCTTACACATCAACAGATCTTTTTCTAAAATAAAAGCACAGTTGTTTTGATTTTCTGTCGTTAAATATGAAAATAAAAAAAAGGATTTAATACGATTCAATCACAAATGTTAAATAAATAAAAAAGAATAGATTAAACGAGAATAATCAATTGTTCGAAATTTTATTCACTAAAATCAAATCAAATAACACAATTGTTTTCTTTATTTTTACATTTTTCCTCCTATTTTGTTATTATAAATGTTACATGCCTTCTAGACAACTACCCGTTTTCTTAAGCTTCAAATCATAGCTTGCAGAGCTTCTTACTTTCTTAAAATTAAATGACACTCCAAGCATTTTAGAATTCCATCGACTTGTTTATATTTTTCACTTTAAACATTTTTTAAACATTGCCAGATTCCAAAAGGTTTTTAATTGATCATCAGCTATTATAAAAAAATAAATAAAAATATTAATAAAAATAGTTTTATCAAAGAAAAAACCGTTTACCTTTAAGGTTGTAATAATATTTTAAATGAAACCAAAATAGTAGTAGTTGTAAAAAGCTTGAAAGAAATCGTCTGCTAAATGTCTATTAATAGATTTAGATTATGATGTTTACCAAACAATATGCTATGTTATTTTTATTATCATGTCAGAACATGATGTTTTTGGGAGGATGGTTTTAGCGTCAACAAAAATCCTTGGAGCTAAAAATAAAAATCTTATTATCTGCATGAGAATCTCAAAAAAAATCAGCTTTTCATAGCGCGTTGCCTTTCAATTTACAAAAGCTCTAATTAAAAACACTAAGTTGATTTCTACAGCAAACAAAACCTAGAAAAATATCATTTTAAGCACGTGATTATATGAAATGAAATAAATAGGAAATGTGATATTTTTTAAACAATCAATGCGAGGCAAAGATTTTCGGATCGTTTGCAATTCTAAAGCGACTCATTCAAAGAAATAAATAAAATGAATAAACATATAATTAAACTTGCACGAGCACGTGGGGCTTGGCCGTTCAAGAAATGATGTTCTGACATGATACATTGAAATATACACAACAAATTTCTTTTTAATCTTCATTTTTAACTTCGTTTATAACAGATGTTATGCAAAGATAAAATAAAAAACTTTCTTAAACAGTAATTCAAATGCGTGGAGACGGTTACCAACTCATTCAAAAATAACTGTACACATACTGTATCAATAATTACAGATACCAATTGCTTAAAATATTCTTTCATAAATTCAATAAGATTTTTGTGTTTATACAATGAGGAAATATTCTTCGGAAAGCATGAAGTTTTGTTGTTATTTAAAAATGCCCTTTACAAGCAGGTTGCAAAACTCTGATTCCATGTTAAAACAAGAATTTTTATTGATGAGAAACAAAATTTGGATTATTTTTATGCAGCTATTGTGAATGAGCAACTTATTTTTTAAATATATCTTTAAAATTTTCTCTGAAACTAAGAATGTTTTATTGAAAAGAGTAATTTTATTTTATCATATTTTCAGAAAAGCGTTTGATGCTACATAGTTGTTGATATACAGACGTCGTAAAAAATTCTACTGAAGACAGAATAACAGTTTTTGAAAAAATATTGAACATCAATAATGGATCGAGGAACAACACTTTAAGAAATTTTTTGACTGAGAAGTGGGAATCATTTGATATTTAAATTATTCGCTTATTTTTAAAAATCAACAAATAATAATTATTTGTTGATGATTTAACAACAATGATAATCCAATAAAAGTTCAATCGACAATAATAATTTATTCTTTATTTAACATTCGAAAATAAATATGCAGTTTCATATACTTTTTAAGTAATAACAGGTAGTAGGAAAGCAATTAAAAAGAGATATCTATTTAAAAACACAGGGCTCATATTTAAAGAATCTCTATTACAATGTGAAAATAATAACTAAAGTCATTAATTTTTCATCGCAATGCATATAAATAATTTTAGAATACAATTTCACCTTCTCATAAATATTGAAATGATTTCACTTCAAGGTCATATATAAATTTATTTAAACTAAAATTTAGGTCAGTTAGTTTCTCAATGTCTTTAATCACTGCGCCCTGTTTAAATTTAAGTCAAATATATAAAATAGTTTTATTCTTTGATAAGGGAAAATCCTTAAGCCACCTACCACAAAATGAGAAAAATCATTATAAGTTTTTAAACACAATTATCTGAATGACCACTGTTTTGTATTGTACATAATATTATGAAATGTAACAGGGTCTATATTCAAGAAAAAGTATATTGATACGGCTAAGTCGAATTAATATAATATTACCAATGTATATACTAAAACTTTTATCTATAATAGTATATATGCACATTTGTAACATAATTTTTAACTTCAGATTGTCATTTCCGTTTTGAAAAAAGAATGCAGGGAAATAAAATGATATTAATTGGATAAAAAAATCTCAAATGAGTAATGATAATAGCTTATATTCGAAGAATTAAGTCCATAATTAAATATATATTAACCCTTAAAAATAAAGTATAACTTAAGTAGCATATTTAAAATAATACCACAAAAGCATTTCTTGACAAATCATAAATATGTCTATGTTATAATCCTGAATAATTTCTTTATTACAATGTGTTAATTTAAATAAAAATTAGTTATAGTTCGTTACAGCCTTCAAAATAAAAATATTTTGATGAATCAAATATTATGTATTTCGAGACTCACTTGCATTTTTAATAAGGCATAAATACAGCAAGGGAGAAAATTCAATTTCTTCATTTTTAATTCATTTGGGAGCCTTTGTACTTTCCAATCTTTAAAGTTACTCGGAATACTGTAAAAATGGGAAGCAAAAAGAATTTTTTGGGGTTATTTAGTTTGCCTTTGCTCTGAGTAATCTTCTAAAATTAATTAATCCGAGGACTCATTAAAGGTAAAGAGTCCTGGCTACAGCACTCTCATGTTTTTTGCAGTTCTTGGAATTCCTCTTATAGTGAGAATTTCTCAGAGATCTTTTTAATTTATTCCGTATGGAAACTATTTTGGAGTTTGCTCTTAAAATACGTTCATTTTGTTTATTCTACCATTTATGTTTGGTGAAGTCATTAAAATTTATTATGCATATTTCGAATAAATATTTTTATCTTAATCAGCTGTTGTGAATTTTACTTTCTCCTCTATTAATTATTTTATGTTCAAAACTAGCAGTATCCACACGGCGTTGCCCGTGGTATAGCATACAAGAAGAAAAATTAGATTTAAGCTTAAATCTAGCCTATATGACATGGGCATATTGCGAAACATCAAACAAACATAAAAATATATTTATAAATTAACAAAAATAGCTACAAAGCAATTTTTAAAGCACATATTCAGAAATTTTAGGATGTTACAAAGGTAAAAATATGATCTGTCTGTAGACCAAACACAGGCAATTATTTTGAAGTCGGATTTCCTTCTTTTCGGTATAATGAGATTTGAATCGTTGTTTTAAATCAGATGTAAACAAAGAAATGCATCGCATTTGCAGACCACAGCTCTTATTGTTTGCACATGCGCAGTTTGAGGTTTTCGTGAATGCGCGGATAATTTAAAATAGCAATTATAAAACTCATCTTTTAATTTTAATAAGGTTTTTATGTACTAAAACCTTTCCAAATAAATATTATACAAAATGGTATAAATATCTCTAATATCCGTTAACTATTTCTCGAGTTTTTGTGGTTCCAACATACAGACGCTTTCAAGGGACTTCATTTTATACTATTCATAGAAAAACTGACCTAAATCTTTATGTTGGTATTAAAAGCACGTACATCTTCTGAAAAAATTTTGAAATATATATTTAAAATTATATGCTATCACTTAACATCTACAGAGCATTAAAATATTTAAAAAATGCTACCAATATCTAAGGAAGTAAAAATCGATTATATTTGAATGTATTTATTTTAATTAATATTTTTAATGTTCGAACTGGTCTCTTGATTTAAGAGTTAAAAAAATTATCTTTTTTTTTTCTTTTTGGGAAGGTTAGACTGATTTTTACGTTTGTATTTACATACATTTTAATGCTGTTTTGACTATTTAGATGCTATTTTATCAAAATATAATTTTTATCTGATTCCACTTACTGAATACAAACTCTTATAAAGTGAATTCAAATGCATATATTTTTCTCCAGATTTGTTATTATAATTTCTCAACATTTTCTACATTTCCTGAAGAGAATAAATGAAACGATTACTTTAGTAATATTTTAAAAAATATTTTATAGTTGTTTGAGTATTTTTAAAAAAATGAAAATTACTTGTTATTTATCAGTTGAACCCCAATTTTTAGCTAATGGATAAAAATATGTTACTTTTTTATAGTGTATGGTGGTGTAGGTAAGAACCAAGATAAAATATTTCTTAAGATATCTATAAAAGTTTAAGCAAATATTTCAATAAACTTCTAAACCAGAAGGTTTTTGTTTTCTATATCTTTTTAGCCCAAAAAGTGCCATTTTTTGAAAAAAAATTAAAAGCACTTCATCATATTATATTTCGGTTTCATAGATATTTTATTATTCTTTTTTAATGTAAATATTGAAAAATAACTATTTTCGAACTTTTCTTTAAAAAAACTAATCCTGTATTTAATCAAATATCTTATAGCATCACAAAATATCGAAGCAGAATTAAAAACTGTAACCATTAAGCATTTTCCAAAATATTCATTTTCATTGTCAAATCTTTAATTTCCGTTTAAAGATAGAGAAAAAGACAGAAATAAGCAAAATGTAACAAAAAATATTTGAAATAGAAATGGTAGTTGCAGCTTAGGATGTTTCAAACTTCATCCCCGTCTTATCTTTCGTTGGGGATTCTCGATATCGAGCTTTCATTTTCGGAGAAAAATAGATATCTGTATCGTGATTCACACGTGTGATGTGAAAGAATGGGTACTGTCTCTGCCTCTTCTTTGGAGACATCTTCGGAAATATCGCAAGAGAAATCTCGCTTTACCCCTGGAAGATTTAAGTTGCCTCAAGAGATAACTTAAAAGAAAGGAGGAAAATGAAAACAACAATAATGTAAAAGAAGCTTGAGGAAAATCTTGTGTTGCTTCTTAATTTTTTAATAATTTAAGCTTGAATTTATATCCTTGAAATCTTAATCATCAATTATATTCATTTTCATATCAA
>JAOUZG010019144.1:1291459-1311574 GCA_026289955.1 Argiope argentata
CCATTTCAATTATATTCCTTTTCATATCAACCATTTCAATTATATTCATATCAATCACCAATTTTATTCATTTTCATATCAATCATTTCAATTATATTTATATCAATGATCAATTATATTCATTCGTGTATTACTTTTATTTCTTTTTTCATAGATGTGAAAGATTAAATAAGAGAATATATTGCTCAAAGAATTTATTGCAATCATAATTCTCTTTTGGCATTTATTATTATTTTAATATTTAATAATAATTTTAATTATTCTTTTGCATTCACTCAATAATAAATTTTAAATTCGAGATAAAATCATTGCCTTTTGGAATAAAAAAGAAGACATATCTATGCTTATACTTTATAAATAATCGTAATTTATTTGCAAAGAGACAATTTTTTATTAATTTTCATTTCATACTAGTTTGATATTATCCTTTTTCTCATAATTTTTTTAATGGTATCTTTCAAAAAGATTGATATTACTTTCAATTCTAATGAAATTCTCAAAGCATTGTTTCCAGTATAAAGAAAAAATATCGAATAAAACTAAAGGTTTGAAAACATGCAAATTAAGATGAAGTATAATTAAGATTTATATTTTGTTAATTAAGAATTAGTTATATTATTTACTAAAATATTTATTAATTTTATTAAAATTTATTAAGCATATACAAACTAAATTGCAATATAGATAACATCTTAATTTTTTTTCAATTCACATTTATATTCAAATCAAATATTCTCTTTCAAAATTGTGACTGTATTGATTTCAACACCACAATGTTTTTGAAAAAGAAAAGAAGTATTCTTTTATTTTTACATGCCAAATCTATTAAGATTAATTAAGGTAAACTTCAAAATATCCATTTTCAGCATTTCAACAAATTTTATTATTATTTATGATCCTTAAGGTAGTAAAAGTAATTTTTGAAATCATGTTAAAGTATCAAGTGCAAATTTGAAAAAAAAATATTTAATAATTTCAGCTTAATATATCTAATCCAGTCAAATTAAATTCCTTTTATTACATGAGAATTTTATTGTATTTTGTATTTATTTTTAATATGTGACTGCATATATATATTTAGTCAAATGTAAAGTTTATGCATATTTTAGTAAAAATGTATTGAATGACAAGTACTATATAAAAAATTAAGTCAATTTTTACTAAGATTAATATATTAAATCTTTATTTTAGTTACGTTGTATTAAATAATTACAATTGTTGTTGTTGTTCTAGTGTTAAGCTTGACAATTGAAAGAGGGTTGCAGTTGCTCCTGAGGATATGAATCGTTGAGCAACCGAAGGCAGAAGTATGGCTTCTAGCTAAGTCACAAACTTTTTTTACGGTGTAGTCATCATTCATGATTTTCTTTTATTTATCCACAGATCGTAATTTAGATTTGAAGTATAGAACGATCATTTCTGACTAACACCAAGTGGTATTATTCTCGACATGGAGGACTGTGACCATGAAAGATTTAGCGCCCACATAGAGTTTTTAGCTGACGGGTCCGAACTCGCAGTCCAAGAAATGCGACACCAACGCCTTACCAATCAGGAAATCCTGGCCTAACAACTACACATATTATCAATAATTAGTCAAAATATTATGCTAGCTCTGAATTTTCAACACCAATTGAGTATTAACCGCCAAATGAGGCAAAGCAAAATGCTTGAATATTATACGCCAGTTGGGATAACGTAATACAGATAAGAAATATTTATTTTTCCTTATTCTGTATTATTTTAATTCGAAAGTACTTAAAAGTCCAAAAAAATCAATAAATTCACAACATTAAATTTAAATGTATCAGACATTAAGAAAACAAACAGTATCACCTGAAATAATCTACCGAAAACATGTTAAACCAAACCTTATTGGCAGGGGGGAAAACAAAATGAATTCGTTACTGATTTGACAGTGGGGAAATGAAGATTTTTATAGAGAAAGCTAGTTTTTAATTAATAAAAAATTAAGGATTTAAATAACTGTATTAATGTCATACGCTACAAGCTTTAAAAAATTGCTTGAATATGAGTGGAAGAATAAAAAATTATTTTATCAACGATTAAAAATTTAAACAATATTATATATATATATATATATATATATATATATATATATAGGACGAGTGTGATCTAATAGTAGAAATTAAAAAACAGATGAAAAATATGTATACTTTTAAAACTATGGCCCTTATATCAATAATATTTTGAAATAAAGAATTTTGATCCTTACCAGAATCATCAACTTGGGTGGTAATTCTTTATTTTTTTTGGTAATTATCCCTGAAATTATCAAATTTATAAACTATACCCCAAAGGTTATCTACGACACCTTTGAAAAGTTTGTTTAAATCAATCGGTAATATTTTGAAGTAAATCAAATAGACAAATTATGTTGATTTGCAAAGCATAGGTGAAATATTTTTGTAGATAATGCTTAGATTTTAAAAAATTCCCTAAAAAAATTATTGGAAAAATATTAATTCTTGAAACGCTTGAAAATATACTATAAGTTTCAGAAATGCAACACTATTCGATTGCGACAAAAAATTCTTAAGAAATATACGGAGAATTATAGAAAATTAACATTTTCTTCAGTTTTTGAGACGAAAGTAATCTCAATTCGTATCGTGTTAATCATATCAACAATGCCAATTGCAGACCAAGAGTTTATTTTTAATGTCATACGATTTAGTCAACTTAATATTTCAATTGGTATATTTTAACAAAAATACTCATTACTTTTAAATTTATGAAACTGCACAGCTTTCTTTATTTTAAGTTAGTCTGAATTTTCAGACTCATTTCATGAGATATTCCGAAAGTATTCTCAATTACCCTTTCCACAAAAGGTCAGTCCAAATAAATTCAGTTAAATACCGATTCTTTTTTCTAATCCCCTAGAGGTCATTAAACATTTTTATTTCCACCTTTGAAATAGATTAGAAAATTGGCATGCATTGAATTACCATTTATTCAATACATGAACTCCAATAATATACACGGGAACTGTTCCCCCCTCCTTTAACCTCCTGTTTCAAGATGTTTCATTAATTTTGTGTAAGCTATCTGTGCAGTGTGACCATCTTGAATTCCAACGGAACAACCATCAATAAATATTGTATATAATAATATTAATACACTTGGATTTTAGTGGAACGGGCTCTATTTCTTGACTTCCAAAGCCAGTATTTAATCATCGGAACACTAGCGAGACTAAAGCCTTTATCTCTAAAAGGGTGTTATGTATTTACATTAAATACATTCGTCGTGTCCTCGTAACTTATCTTGGAGCCATAGCTTTTCAAAATCGGTAGCATTCAGCATAATTCAGAATAGTTTCTAAATCATGATAATTAGACTGTAGTTTGACAGGGCAAGTCCTTGTGGGATACACGGAACAGTGGATCCTAGTAATGATGAGGTCATAAAGCAATTGAAAGAGTTGTAAATGAAAGTTGGCGAGTTGAATAGCATGGTAACTGAGTTGAACTGAATGCAGTTGAAAGTCTATATTTACCCTTGAGTCAAACTGGAGAGTTAGATAAGACTTTGATATTGTTGTACGTTTATTTCATTAATATTACAATTTCTGTAATTTCAGGGCCATAGACATTGGCAACATGCTTAACTGGGAAATATACAGGGTGTTGATTAACTATTGTCGGCGTTTCCGTGCCTCATAACTTTCGAATAAAAAATATTATGCAGAAACCGTTTACGTATTCGTAAATTACAACTCAAAAAATTTTATTAATGATATTAAAGTGTAAGTTTGGACAATTTGCACTTTGTAGGCATCCAGCTGAAGGCGATTACGTGTTCGTAAATTACAGTTTAAAGAATGTTATTAATGATATTAAAGTGTAAAGCTTGCACATTTTGCACTTTGTAGGCATCCATCTGAAGGCGGTTATGGAGAATATTCCATATCGCCGTATGCGACATATGTAACTGCACAGCTGATTGTCTCGTTGATTTTCGTGGACTGCGAGTATAAACGTTTCTTGGATGCGATCAACATTTCCCTGCGCAGTGCTCGGTCTTCCGGCTCCCTTTCGGTGTAGAACACTACCGGTTTCCTGAAATTGTGTTAACCAGCATCTGATAAAATTATCCAAAGGAGGATCTCTCTTGTATGGGGTCCTGAAGCGGCATTGAGTAGTTATGACTGATTTACTTTCGAAAAACAACAATACACACATTGCTTTTTCTTGCATTGTCGCCGGTTTTATTTATGACGTAATAGTTAGCCAGAATGCCAATGCGCTAAAATCGCATTGTTGCCACGTAAAATTCTTTGAGTTGAAATTTACGAATATGTTATCAAAATTTGCGTAATATTTTTTATTCAAAAATTATGAGGTACGGAAACACCCACAATAGTTAATGAACAACTTGTATATTTCCAGTAAAAAGAAAATCGGTTTTTCTCTCAAGAATCTAATGAACTTTTTTATGCCATATTAATATTATGAACATTTTTTATTTCTTTAAAATATAATTCTGACTTTAATCATCCCTTTAAGTTATATTTTAACTGAAAATCCTATTTAAGAAATTCACGAGCTTTCATTTTATGAAGGAAAGATAGGGCCACTGAAAACCTAATATATTGGGATTTTTTTAAATATATTTCAGATGCTTCTACTTTTCAACTTAAGTTTAAATGATTTAATATATTGAAGCAGTCGGAACTCAAAACTTTTTCTAATTATTCAATGTTATCATTGTGTTTGAAAAGAATAATGATAAAATAATTATAAGATGAGATTTGTGTAGCTGTTTATTTTTTTTTTACACTTATACAAAATATATTCTTTAGTAAATGAACTAGAATGTCTTAAAATGTTTTAAAAATATTTAGAGAGGAAGAAAATAAAAACAGTTCATTTTCTGTTTATATATGTATATGTATTGAACTTTAAAATTAAGAGAAAATTTGACTAAAATATAGAGTTTCCTTCTTAACAATTTAACTCCAAAATAAATAACAAAATATTATTAAAACTTATATTGTAACATAAAATGAATGACTAATGAATACATAATCAATAAAAGTTTGTTTATTAGCGATTTATTAGCTAGTTTTATTTAACTAAATGAAAATGTATTTAAATTGTCGCAAATTTCTTAACTTTGGGAAAAAAATTATAACTCCTTCTACACATTCAAATAACTCAGGGTATGATTTTATTTCCCATAATTTTTCACCTTTCAGGATTTTACTAGTCAATTCAAGCTAAGAAAAGCCAAAAATATCATATGAATCATTTTCGGAAGCGGAAAAAGTAATTATTGAGAAATTTTTAATTGATCATAGAAAAAAATTACCACATTTTTTCAAGCATCTTATTTTTTCATAAGTAAAAGAATTCTCGTTTAAAATTCAGTACAATACAAGGTTTACAGAACTAAGGAGAAACAACTCCATACAATACATTTTAAATAAAAATAAATTTTGACTTTTTATTTGAAATGTATTTAACATTAAGAAAAATTATTTAAAAGTTTTAAAAAAATTGAAAAAAAATTAATTTTTTTTAAATTTTAAAATATTTTTTAAATAATAAATTGAAATTCTGAGGAGTTTCAAGATATTTTACATAATTATATAATAGGATACAAACAAATTTTTAAATTGATTATTTGAAAAGAGAGCAACTATTAGAATGGAGCATTTTTTGAAGTGTAAACATCAAAATTTATTTATTAATTTTTCTGTAAATTGAAAGTTTTTTAATAAGGGAAGAACTTCTATTTTATATTTTGAAAAAAATCATGCTATTTTCAATTAAAGTAATTTTAAAACTTTCTATATAATAAGCATTAAGTTATATTACACAAAATAGTTTTCGGAAATAAATAAGTAAAAATACAACTATCATAGAAAAGATTTTTTTTTGTCTCTTATGATAGAAAACTAAATTTGTCTACTAGACTTTTGGATATACTATTATCTTTCATTTTATCAAATATGAAATATTGTCACTATTCATCTATAAACAATAAATACAAATACAATGTTTAAATTACATAAAAAAAAAATTTTAAACTTAAACATTAAAAAAATAAGAAGAAAAACATTAAGAAAATAATAAATAGATCAGTTCAATAAATTGGATCATTTTAGCATGTGATTTTCATTTTTTTAATGTCAAATAACCCTTTATTTTCTATTTTAAAAGAATCCGATAATAAACTGTATATTAAAGAGCCACCATCACAATGGTGTTGATCACTATTATCCGACTTTGAATCTGAATTTAGTTCAAAATTAGTCAAATATCTTTAACAGGTTTATTTACTGTTATTTGAATATCCATTAACCATTGGTTATGAAATATCATTAAGATTTAGAAAAATATTACCTCAAAAACAAATATTTTATATTATGCTTGAAATTAACTAACATCATCTTTTAATAAATAACAGGCAATATTCAGATAAATTTATGTATATGATTAAAAATCACATCAATCATTATATTAAGAATGGAAAATATGATTGCAAATTTGCACAGATCCAAATTAAACTTTTGCTTAATACTATTGCTCAATAAATGAAAGAAAGGACATAAATATCGTACTAAAATTAAAACAAATAAGGATAAGGTAATTATCAAAGCTTACATATAAATAAGTACCCGAGATATATACATTTAATTATTCAACAATACTTGCACGAAGCTTTGTAATTCAAATTTGTAAGCCTTAATAAATTATTCTGAAAATGTATGCATATGTTATGCTATAATATTTTTTAAATGTATATTAGAGATTCATTTTAATTAAAATTAATTAACATTGGTTCTGTTTTAAGCAATTTTTTTCCGACGATTAAAAATGTTACGATTTATTGAATAAGGAATACAAAGTTATCTTAAGCAAAACATTGTTGAATATTTACATATTTTAGAAGAAACATTAGCAGTTAGATATTCCAATTGTCAGAAAATTAAAAATAATAATAATAATTTACTCGATTTTTAATTCTCTCAGAAACCCTCATAATCCCTTATCTTAAAAGTAACGCGTTTCCCTCTATTTCTGATAAAAATTTAAATCAAAAACTGGTTTTGGGGATTATTCATTTGCCTGCACAGTGAGTGAACTTTTAAAATTAATTAATCCGACGACAAATTACAGAGAATGAGGCCCCAACAACAATTCCCCAGCAGTTTTTTCCCTGTCCTTTAAATTCCCCTCGCAATGGGGATTTTCCAGACTTCTTTTTAATTTACTTCGTAGCGAGGATTTCGTAGTTTTCCCTGGAAATATTTTTGTTTAGTTCGTTTTGCTAATTATATATGGTCAAGTCGTTAAATTTTACAATGCAATTTTCTGAATAAAAAGATTGCCCAAGTTAGTGGTTGTAGAATTTCCGTTCTTCATTTATTATTTTTTTTATCAAATTAGATGATGTCAGAAACTATTTTATGATGCATTAAAATGTTTTTAGGGAACTTATTAATACTGAGAAGTTATTTTCAACTAAGAATCAATAGTTTTAAATAATTATTCACAAATAAAATTTACAAATTTTTCCAGTTAAATTTTATTTTAATAATACTTAGTGCTATCAAATGCGTATACAGATAATTACATTCAAAGAATAAACTCGTTGTTCTCAAAGGACTATTATTTTGAATTGAAAAAAATCAATCCTTATTAACTATTTTTGAAACTGATTTGTACAGAGTTAATAATGATATCCGCTTAAGCCACAAAAATTATTTTTCTAATTATAACAACATGTATTACATTGCAAGAAACTGAAAATGGTATTTAATTTCAGTGAAAAAAAATTATATTTTACGAGTTATGCCTTTCAAAAAATAATAAATCCAAATACACATTTTTTTCTAAGAAAAACAAGATAAAAAAGTATATGGTAAAAATATCTCAAATTTTGCTTTAGCAGTATACTAAAAAAATACATATATATGTTTTTAAAGTTAAAAAGTAAGATTATATATAAATAAAAATGATAAAGCAGAATTTTTATTTTTTTGTAACATTCTTCTGTTTATGGTAACATTTCTTAACAGCAGTTTTGTAATCAGTAAAATTTTACAAAAGAAAAAATGTTGTAAAGGAATTCAAACAGGAATTAATTAAATTGATCGTTGCTAAATCCATGCACACAGACTGATGATACCAATGGAAATTTATATTATTATCTTCCTGTGATAATAATTTATATTATTATCACAGGAAATTTATATATATTTTTAAAATAAATTCTTTGAAAATTGACTTCGCCCAGAGATTAACAATTATTATTCAACCTTCTCTTTTCAAATGAGTCCTACATAAGATTATCATTTCAGATCATTTCTTAAAACTATTATTATAATATAAAAATTATTTGAAATACTTTAAAATTAATCAATTTTAAAATTAGTTTCCTTTAAAATGTCTTGTAATCCTGTCAAAAATAACTTTCGTGTTGTCTAAACATATAACATTCACCAAAATTATTTTGAGTAGAAATTTTAATAAAACTGCTTTTAAAACAACTGGCTAATCTCTCTTAAACAGGAAATATCTGAGTTGTTATATATAAAAAAAATAATAAGTGTTTAACTGCTTAACTGTTTTAATTTCTTTGCTGTCTAATAAAATGACATCTTCTATTTTGAGATTTTTTTGTTTTCTTTTATTAAATTGGAAATCCGTTGAATACTTGACTATGTATGTAAATTAATTTTAATTTTGAATTATAATCCTTATAAAGGCTTCAATTTTAGCTTATAACTATCAAAGTTCAATAAATGGATGCACGAATGCCACTCGGACAAAACTGTTAAGTAGTTAAGCTATATAATAAACGAGTAGATTTGAATTTTTTAAAATTTAATACACAATATTGAATTTTGTCTAGTGTTAAAAGATGCAATTTTACTTTAAAATAATAACAACTAGTTAGTTTGCCCTTTCCAGTCAATTTTGTAAGCCTTCTATGTTCAAAGCTGAAAAATTGCAAAAAACATTTATTTATGTTCTTCCATAGAAAATGATCACTCAGGAAAATCAGTTAGTCAATTTGTCGAAGCTGAACAGACTGTAGCTGTACAGCTTGTATTAAAATTTTCTTTTCATTTGAAGATTTAACATAAGGATTATGATGCAGATATATCAAACATTTAGTTTCAATATTCTATTCTAAAATTTGAAATAATGATAGATGGAAGAAATAAAGCAATAGATTTATTATAAAATAGTTACTATAAAATAAACTTTAACTTAAATATCATAAATTTATTAACTAAGTTTATTTTGATCAGCGATTTATCTAATTAAAAACCATATAACATTGAAAAATTCGCAAATGGTTTTAGTTCTTCAGCCGACAAAGAATAAAAAGTTTGCTTAAAAAAAATTTTTTTTTGAAAACAAATCTAACATTTTGGATATTTTTATCTTTTTTTCTGAATGAAATTTTTGGAAAAAATGGAAATCAAAATTTTAGAAAGGCTCTTTCAAAATTTATCAGAAAAAAAAACAGTTATGAATAAACTACTCGCTAATCGCCAAGTAACCCAAATCTTGGAGAAGAAATTACAGAGATTTAATTCTTCTTATAATAAAGGCTACAGTCAGTATAATGCTGTAGTTAATGCTATGTTTAATATATTTACTATATAAAACAAAAATAAAAAAAATACTCGAAAATTAATTTTATAACTTAAAATATCTGAAAAACGAAAAGACATAAAAGAAAATTGATTTTACAATGCAGTCATCGGAAACTGATTTTTTTTTCTCCTATTTTTTTTAGCCTATTTTTTATAACTTTGAATTTTTTTGGCAGAGAAGTGAAAAAGCAATCTTATTACATATTATATATAAAGCATTTGAAACTCATAACCATCATCAACTTAATTTGCATTTCTTGATTATTTTTTTAAAAAAAAGATTGATTTTTTTTATTAAATTTATTTTTTATTATTTTTATTTACATTTAATTCTAAAAGTTAAAAAACAACCGAAGAAATTCTTGTTAAAATTAAAATTCATAAAATGAATGTAGTTGGAAAATTAGTTTTTATGACTTTTTTAGCGCAAAAATTCTTATCAAATATCATGAAAATATGCAAGACATTTTTTTAATTCGAAATTATAATTTTTTTCCTTTGGTTCTGTCAGACAAAAGAACATATATAAATCTCAAAAAAATTAGAAACAGAAAGAGAGAGAGAAATTTACAAGGTAGTTTTTCAGCAATATTTTTCCTTTCTTCATGTAAACATAGCAATAAAAATAATAATAATTTTCTTGCATTTCAAACAGAAATATAAAAATAGTTTTATAAATGATAACATTTACATGGCCTACAATTGGAAACACCGAAAACAGCCAATGAAGTTGGATCATAATATCCTCGGAAAAGAAACCAAATTGTTATTAAACTGTAGATTTGATATAAATCTAACGCTTCTAATAATAAAAGAGAATGCGTGTGTGCAGGGGTACTCTAAATGTGCGTAAATGTCGCAAATATTCTAACGTTCTCTGTGTTTAGTAATTTTTTTCTTTTCATTATCTCTAATAAAGATGATTTTTTATGCCCTATTCAATCGTTCAAAACCCGTAAATATTTAAAGACCGCTAGACACCTTGCCACTTTAATCCCTCCATATGAAGAGTTTAATTTTTGGGGGGAGATTTGTTTAAACTCCCAAAGCAATATTAGAAATATATTTTAAATTATCCGAGATTAATTTAAAATGTTCACTAAATAT
The DNA here is from genome assembly GCA_026289955.1 of Argiope argentata. NCBI lineage: Eukaryota > Metazoa > Arthropoda > Arachnida > Araneae > Araneidae > Argiope > Argiope argentata. The sequence continues at coordinate 1,302,210 of JAOUZG010019144.1, forward strand.
TGATCAGAATTAAAAATTAGTCTAAAAAATAAAATGCCAGCTTTTTTTTAAAAAAAATATATTTTTTACCTGTAAAAATAAATAAACTTTAACTAAAATGAGTAAAGATTTTAAAACATTCAATACTTAAGTTATGATTAAAAGAGTATTTTAAAGTATTTCCAATGATAAAAAAATCTTCTTGCGAAGATATCAGACAAAAGTCAATATAGAATACAAATAATTAAACATCCATTCATAAAAATGTATTTTTCCCAACACTAGTATATTTTCGGCTCTCTATGCTGGATTTTCTAGATTCAATTCCTGAAAGTTAAAAGAAGCTTTTTATTTTCAATTGATACAAATCACTAACACTTTCTTCCGAATTTATTCTTTTTAGAGTCTTCTCAACCCAGAAAGTCATTCTGAATTGAGAGGGTCAATAACCATTTGCGTCCATCACGTTTTATCTGCCCTCCCTCGGCTAATATAATCGCCCGATCTAATTCCTTTTTGCCATTTCCCTCCTTATAAGTATCAATAGAGAGGAATAAATCTCAATGCCCGATCGCAGGTCACATTAAGTCGGTCCAACTCTTCTCAGGAGTTGCATCCATAACTCACTCCACAGATATCTTGGATGAACCTTAATGTCCACTCTGTCTCAAGGGAAGCGTAGATAGCGATCTTATTAGGGGTGGACAAAAGAAGCAGACGATCCTCCTCTGACCCCTTTTCCAGGGGATAAGTGGATCGATGACACCGAGTCAATTACGTGCCATTGACAGTTCTCATTTAGTCTAGATTTATTCGCCTTACTTGTTTTTTCTTTGCTTTGCTTCAAGATTCTCGCTTTTCACTTCGAGAGTATTTTGAAAAGCCAACCCCATCCTTGTCATCCGTACGTAACTAGGAGGTACGATATAGTATGGTATGGTTTGGATTGGGTTCATGACACAAGATCCAATTAACCCTAGAAAGGTAACCTTTAAAAAACCAACAAGGATGATAACCATTCGTCTCCTAGACGAAATGTATTTAAAATAAATTTTTAAAGCTAATTTAAATAAAAGCAAACTACCTGCAGATGATTTCATAACTATTGATTGTCAAGTAGGATAAAAATATTATTTATTTATTTTCGAAGCAATCTTTACACATATATGCTCTCTGCACATTGATCTTGAACATAACAAACAAAAATTGAGCGTCATTCTGCGCAAATTATGTGGTCAAAATGCACAATTTTTTCTTTTTTTTTTAAATTTTGGATTGTTTAGGTCGTTGAATGTTTCAATTCAATTTTAGAAGTTCACTTATAATAGTCCTTGTTGATCGGGGCAAAGTTGATATGTTGAGACGCTTCTGTATTCGTGGAGCAAGAAGAATTTCAAAAAAATCTTCATCTTCCCAAAAATTCTCTGAAGTAGAATTATCTCCCTCACTTAATTCTTTCGATAATTCACGGATAGCTTCTGGCCTACCCCACAAATTTTCCCCGTGAAAACGCTTCGACATCTCCAAGGATATACAGAATTTCCTTCTTAATATTAACGGGACAGATAACCATTCGTCTCAGAGACGACTATTGTTCTGGATATACTACAAGTAGAAATATTTCGGGGAAAGGAAATGTCCTCATCTGTCGTTCCTAAGGTCAGATAAAGGTACTGAGTATAATGATCCATTTACCGTTATAGAGGATGAATAGTCAAAGTTATTTCGTAAGCGTTCGTCCAGGAGACGAATGGTTAGCATTCTAGGGTTAAGGACAAGCTGCGCCTTTCACAAGGATGTTTAAAAAGTTCCATTATAAGAAGATTGCATAAAATAAGGATGTATTATAAAAAGTTAAAAATCAAGAATAGCTGATTTAAAACGATTCGGTACAAGAATAAGTAAAAAAAGTCTCAAACATTAAAAGCTATGAAAAAACCAATGGCTCTTAAAAAGTCAAAACGTTTTGAGTCAGGTTCTGACTCACGAGGTCCAGTAAATTTAAAATAGTCGAATTAAAAGTGAAACGATCAGAATTAAAACTAGGACATTGAGTTAGAATATAGGCAGTAGAGTTGACAACACCACATGTCGTACAATGAGGGGCTCGTTCTCCAAATAGCAAATGTCTATGCGTATATCTCGTGTGACAAATGCGTAGACGAATTATTTTGACATCTGCGCCTCTTTTCGGTAAAACTGACACATATTTATTTTTGACTGAATAGCGTTAGAAGGACACGTATTTCAAGGTAGGCACTGATTTTGTGTAAAAGACGAGGGCACAACTGGATCTGGAGAAGAGGCTAATAGTTTATTGTTCATTGCACAAAAGAAGAGTGATATTATAAAAGCGTTCTGTGTTGAAAACTAATATATGAATGCTTGAATAATTTCTCAGATAATTTTTATTACTATTTTTCGCATCAGAAAAAAAAACTGAAGTTTGGAAAGAATCCAAGTTTTCTAGATCCTGAAAATTATTTCAAATCTGAATTTTCAAAACACTTTTAACTTATATTTCATATATAATTTATATTTAAAACATGTTACAGCTAATATCTCACATATTGGAATATATAATGAATTCTATGATTAGAAACTATAATTATTTCACAACTCTAGAATTTATTATCCGTAATGTTAAGCATTTACAATTGATTTTCATTGATGACTGAAACAAAGGTAAAAAATGATGAATATTTAATTAAACTTCACTTCATTAACAGTTTTTGTACTTAGATTATTCGCTAAATATTTTTATAAGCGAATGTTGATAATTTCCGAGTTTTGATAATAAGATTCTGTTTTTTTTAATATCAGAATAATAATAATAATAATAATAATAATAATATAATATAGTGGGTTTTTTTTTAAATTCCAAGGCTGGATATTTTCCTTAAACTTTATGATAATAAAAATATTATTTGTTCTAATAAAAATAATGCATTCTGAGTCCTCCCCCAAACAAGCATAAGTTTGTTTTCCTTTCAAAATCTTTAAAATAAGGAGAGCCAACGTCCTGGCATAAAGGGTAGTGCATATTTCCCGTGATCTGGGAGTCCCAGGTTGTAATCCCGGTTTTGGGCTTGGTTGTTCTTCTGTGATCTATCCTTAAGGAGAGTGAATGTCCCCCCCCGGTAAAACGAGGTTGTGCAAGTGAATGTGATAAATGTGTAGCTAAGCCGTACTCTTGACCCTGGTTGGCGCTACTTTCAAACAAGTGACTCTCATTTCAGTTTAAAATCAATGGTGCATTAGCAAGCGTGTCCATGGCAGGTTCCATTAGAAACAACAACAACAAATAGAATAATAAGAAGAATTTTTACTAAAAAGTGATCTTTTGATGATACTGATGATGTCGTATCCGCTTTTTATCACGGAAAGAGGGGTGAGGTAGCTTCTGAGGGAATGGACTTTTGAGTACCCGAGGGTAGAAATTCTAGTTCATATGAGGATGAAACACACACACATACATAAACGCTTGCGCATCCTATTTTTACAAGAGGGGGGGACATTCACACTTCTCACAGATAGAACACAGAAGAGCAACTATGCTCTAGCCGGGACTCGAACGCAGGACTCCCAGAAAACGAGGAAGTCGCGCTACCTCTATGCCAGACAGCCGGCAATGCGACCTTTTATACTTATAAATAAGATCTCAAACGCAATTAAGGATTAAAATAAAAAATATTTTAATTATTTTGGTAATAATGTACGAACATTTTGAGGTTATTAAAATATTTTTATAGCATAAAATATTCATATGGTTATATAAATATCTTAATTGCGAAAGAATTCAAGCAGTACAGGTAAATGAAACAAAAGATGGTATTTTAAGCAATTATTTAAATTCAGTAAAGGAAAGAATACTTCCAACAATATTTATCAGCATATCAGTTGTCTTATTCGGAAAAAACACCATTAATAAAATAATGAATTCTGTATACTTATAATATAAATTAATATTGCTAATTTTTGCTCTAGGGATGGGACACTTTGATGTATCAAGATGAAAAAAGATACAACTAATGCTCATACTACTAATGCTACCTTATCTTACACAATATTCTTTTGAATGAATACTTTTAGATAAGTTCAGTGAAGTCCTCCTACAATGTCATATGTTTACGTCAGCCTTTCAAAAACGTATCTGCTGTCAAAGACGTATACATAATAACAAAACAACACTTTTAAAAGTAGGTCAATCTTTTGAAAACGCATCTGCTATGAAGGAGGCGTACATTATTATGCTGCAATATTGGTTAAAACCGTAAGAATGCATGCGATTAAAAGATGTTGAAATATATTGCCATTTATGCTTTATCCATTGCTTACGACATTTCCAGCTTCAATTATTCAAAAGCCCATAACTTAAACAACTTTATGTTCTCACATGATAAAATAGAATAATTAGATTCTAAGAAGTTAGCACTTTTTCTGTAAATCCAATTATTTTTTAATCGAAGGTTTTTAAAAGAAAACAATGTCTAATGAAATGTAGCTTTTTATCGTATTAAGCCAAATATTAAAAGGCGTAATAAATCATGTCATATATTGTTATTCTTCAAAACACTAGATGCAACCCATTTAACCTTTAAAAATTAACTTCGCCTTTTTTTCTAAACACAATACCTTTCATAATCTTTTTACCATCGTTCTTAGCAGAAGATTGATGAATCGATCATGGGCAAGAAAGACTTTTAAAAAATTCTTATAGTGCAACTCAAAAATCAGAGGCAAAAAATTCGAGCAGATTTGTTAAAATCACAACAACCTGCTTGACTGATGAGACGGTATTTTTCTGAAGGTGACAAACTTGTCACAACGCCGTATGTTTGTGACAACTTTTTTTATTTACTACAGAATAAGCAATAAAAGTCCAAACTGGAAGGAGAAAAATCCCCTCTTGAAAGATGAAGATAAAATATGGCCTTCCTTATTTAAAATTCATTTATCATATGATCATTTGCCTTTTCAAGAATTTTATAAACTTTTATTTCCCTGATCATTGCATATGCATCATACGCAAGCAAGGTTATTTTTTTATAAGAAAATAAAAACAACGAGCAAAAAGTAATGTAAAATTATCTTTCATTAAAATGAGTACAATCTAGCAAATGTTAATTTTTATTTCCCAGCTCATTGTTTTGGTGCTAAACAATCGTGCTAGTTCCAATTCCTTTATAAATCGTTTTTTAAACAAATTTAAAACGTATATCTGTTATTTTTTAAACTTGTATTTAAAGAGTGGGGGATATATTGACTAAGGCTTTTATTCCCCTTTGTAATGTAAAATCAATTAATGCAATAATACTATATTATATTCGTAGTATAATGAAATCTCATCCACCGGCAGCATCAAAGTATTGGCTGTTTTGAAAGCATAAATTTAAAATCGAATTTAACCCTTTACTGCATGAATTAAAAAAAGCATTGGAAAAAACTGCTTCACACTGGAAACAGCTTTATTTACTACCAATAAGACAGATTAAAAGAAAAAGAATGTTTAGAAATAAGTTTTATATTTTGGTTATTTTTACAGAACCATATATGGGCTCGTGGATTGCATAGAAAACATTGAAAAGCGGAAAAATATTTTTCCTTAGAGAAATATGAGTATATCCATTTCCGTGAAAATATTTTTTTTTGTCAAATAGTACTTACGTTTTACTCTGTTATCGAGTTTTGAAAATGAATCAATCGCACTTCAATTTAGCTTTTTCATCCACTTGCACAAAAGTGAAGTTATTCCGAAATGTCATAAAATCATAGACAATTTTTTTGCGTTCCATTATTGCTAAATATATATTTCAAGGATTAAAAGGATTTGAATTCTTTTACAATACTTAATTTAGAAATGAAATTGAGTCAAAACTGTTATACCATATATCGGCACCTATGAGGTAACGGACTAAATCAAAGGAATAAAAACGTAATTACAGTTACTGAATCATTAGTGTTGATTTGGAAGGATGTTGATGTTCGTCTTAACATCCTGCATTCGTTCTGGATAGATAAGAAATAATTGAAACTGAACTCAGAATCATAAGGATTAATAATTTCAGGAAACCAAAAAGATCAATTAAATTACATGAATGAAAGCAGACAAATGATTGCAAATATAGATTTACAATTTTCATTAATTATAAGAAAATTTTGAAACATCACGTATGTTTAGTTTCAGCACAAGAAATTATGACGACCATTTCGTAAATAGGCAAACTTCATAAATTGAATTGTATGCTACAAAAGTTATTTTAATTGTCTCCACAAATAGCAGAAACATAGATTTTTATTTTAGTTACATGGAGTATATATGATTTTTCCAAATTATGAACTACTATGAATTAATTTTATTTACTTCTGAATTACTGCATAAAAAACGCGACCAGAGACCATCTGCAAACATATCAAGGAGAAACATGAATTATATTCAAAATTATTGAAAGCTAATATATAATATCCTCCGTTCTGCTTTTAAATTCAAATTTTGTAAAAAAACATTGCAATTTCATGTCCTTACAAAGAATGATTAATTTTCTAAAATGCATTACCTTTAATTGATGGTGGATCTTTTTGTTTGGTTTTCTTTGAATTTTATGCGTAAAATCATTATTCTTGAATTGTTGTTAAATATAATTTTCTAATATAGCGATCTTTAGATTTAGGAATAATTATGTCAGGTTAAAACAAATTTGAAAAGTTTTCATAGATATGTTAGAATTTTAATACTATATCCCACCTCTATCTCAAACTGTCACATGTTTTATATCCATATTGATATGGATGTAAGGTGGTTTTATTAAAAAAAAAAATAGGAAAAAAATTACTCGACAATCGGAATGTAAAGATAATATAAACAACAAAACATGATTATCAATAAAATTGACAATAATGATAAAATATCTCATAGAAAATATCCAGTGTACAAAAATTAAGAATTAAGAAAAATGATAAAATGATTAAAATGAAATCTGCTATACATATTTCAATGTATCGTATCAGAACAATTCCTTGAACGACCAAGCACCACGTGCTCGTGCGAGTTAAATTAAATCCTTATTCATTTTAAGTGTTTCATTGAATGTGTAACTTTAGCATTGCAAACGATCCAAAAAAAACTTTTTCTCGCATTGATTGTTAAAAGAAATATCTCATTTACTATTTATTTCATTTCCTATAATCACGTGCTCAAAATGACATTTTTTTAGGTTTTATTTGCCGTTGTCCTTAACTTATTTTTGTAAAATCATTGGCAACCCGTTCTTAAAAGCTGATTTTCTGAGATGATCGTGCAGTTAATACAATGTTTATTTTTCACCTGCGGATTTAAATGTTTACTTTTCACCTACTGATTTTTGCTGACGCTAAAAGCCTCATCCCAAAAACAATATCACGTTCTGACATGATAATAAACAATTTAAGTCAAAACATGAAGTATTGTGTAGTCAGTTTTTGAAAAAAGGAAATTATAAAATAAGAAATTCTACTCTACGTGTCGAATTCAATGGAAAGGAAGAAAGTAATTATATAAAAATTAGTAATTAAATATGGTTCAGGTTTTGATTATATACTTAAATATTCATTTTATTTTATGTTTTATTGTTGAAATTTTAGATCCATTGAACCTAACATTAAAAAAAACCCTTATAAATTTTCACTCTAGGACTATACAAATAATAGAAATAAGAATTCTAAGCTATTCTCTATTTCCCATAGCATTCATTTCGAATTTTGGATACTGAATGCAAAATAAGGCAGAATAAACATTCAAAACCAAAGCTTCTATACGAACTTCCTTAAGATTCGTTCGAATTTTTCACATAGGATGTCCCCTTCTAGAAATAGAGAATCTCTTCACCGTGATTTGCATAGATGATGTTCGAGAATTGAAGCTACCTTCATCTCGTCTTTGGAGACGACTTCAGAAAAGTTGACGCCGAAATCTTACTGTGAATCCGAAAGTCTCTTGCACATCCCAGCCATAACTAGAAAGAAAATCAGAGAAAGGAGAAATCTCGCAGTGTCTATTCGAATAAAGTCAAGCCATAATACCAGTGAAATGTCTTTAATTAAAATATTTCCTTTTATTTTAGTCAGAGTTGTACGGTGTATTTGTCAAATTAAGATTTTTTTTCCTGTCTTGAACTATAACTAAAGTTCATAATTCATTTTCCTCTATTTAAATAAATATTTTAAGAAATATAATCATTAGTTTAAAGAATTCACTGAAATTCTTCCATTTCCATTGTCCTATATATTTTCATAAAAATGGCATTTTTGAATTTAGCCCATATAATAAAAATTAAAGTATCCAAAAATCATTAAATATTAAAATATTATTAGAACTATGTACATCTCAAGAACATATTCGCCTTAATCATACGAAAACTTTATATTCACATAAACTGCAAGAATAATTTTATTTTCTATACTTATCTAATATTAAATAGATGTTATAAATTAGAAATAAGTATTATATATAAGTATAATATAAGTATTATATATAATGATTTTTTACTTAATTGTTGTAAAAGAGTTTAATTTTGTATACTAAATTTAAACATTTTTCATATAAATTTAATTATTTAATATAATATTAATTGATATTCTTCTATTTTTAAAGAAGCATTTTCACAAGAAGAGAAAATGGAACTAAACAGCATTGATAAAAACATGAATATAATAAAATAATTGAAAAAATTGTTAAAGAAAAAATTATCATAACTAATTTATTGTAAATTTATAAATATTTATCTATTTTAGATATATTTTTCAATTTACGATTTTTCACATCCTTAGAGAAATTACATTTCTGTATCATAAGAACTTATTATAATGACTTGAATAATAAAATATAGAATTAAGATAGATGAAAAGAAATTATTTTTCTCTTTATAGAATATTCGATTAAGTTTCATAATAAAAATAATGAAGATGCATCTTTATTTTCAAATTTTGTGTTCTATTTAATTAATAAAATCGTATTAATTCAATTAAAATATGTAACTTAATAATTTAAATTTTTTAACTAAACCATAATCTATGAAATCATATATTTCGTTAATTGTTTAGTAAGAATTTTTAATTATATTTAATTAACAAATTCTTTTTATTCAATAAAAATATATAACTTAATAATTAAATTTTTTAAACTAAATATTAATTTTTAAAATCATTAATTTCGTCATCTCTTTAATACGAATATTAATTGCCTGAATTAATAAGAATTTAACAATAATAATACAATATAGAATGAAATAATTCCAATTATAATCTTGATAAATAATTTAAAAAGGTGTTTTTACGAGGGGACTTTTGCAAGAAATTATCGATGATCTTTCAAATTTTACATTTTTTTTAATTACCAAATAAACATACAT
>JAOUZG010019144.1:1333051-1362263 GCA_026289955.1 Argiope argentata
GATAACAAATCTTTCATAGATACTTGATAACAAATCTTTCATAGATATTTGATAACAAATGCTTGATAGATATTTGATAACAAATGCTTGATAGATATTTGATAACAAATGCTTGATAGATATTTGATAACAAATATTTTATAGATATTTCACAACAAAAAAATATCTATAATATATGTTTTTAATAATATCATGCCAGATATTTTTAAAATAGAAATAGAAAAACGAAACATAAAACAGTGTTTTCCAGGGGGTTTACAGCTATTTACATTGATTCTTTATAAAATTTAGAAATAATCTTTCATCAAAACTCCAGTCTAATTCTACAAAATGTACGGCAAATTAATGAAAAATTTTTTACTCCTGAGTCATAGACAAATATTGTTTTCTCATTAAAAAGAGGTACTTTCAGTAAAATTGAATTTTAAATATTATAAAGGTTGTTTTTATTTTCAAATCTCTATTGTGAGCTGAAAAATATTTAGCATATATAATGAATAATAAGCAATAATTTTAAAACCAAACAAAATAATGAAAAATTTGCATCGCAAGTTAAACGAAAATATTATTTCCGTTAATTTACTTTTGCTATAATAAAATGAAAAATTATGTAAACAAAACAACTATATGAGAAAAATTCTAGATTCTCTAGATATTTCAAAAGCAAAGTTAAGCATTGATTTTTTTCCCAAAAGTTTTTTTTTATCTTTAGAACTATTTTATATAGCACCTTACATATTAATAATATAAATATCAAACAAAGTAATAACACTTAAATGTATTTCTATAATATATCGAATTTTAACACAATATTTGATTTTATTCCCTTTTAATTCAGATATGAAAATGTCAGAAACCATACGGATTAATCTAACAGCCGACTCCCATCTCGAGAATCAACTGTCACCTGATATGTTTCTACTAGGTTTTACTCTCCAAACCCATCGCCTAATCGATTATTATTCTAGTGTTACCGCGTCCATCATTCCGTTGCCCAGACAAGATTCTCTTGAGATAAATTAAATTATCTGAATTATCAGAGTCCGGTAATTTCCTGAGGTGACAGGACTATAGATAGATAGCGATTGCGTCTTGTGTTTGCAATGGAAAAGCTTTATAAAAAGTTATCATTAATGTACCCTTTCAAAAAAATTTTATTTAACACTTTGCATTTGATGGTGCCTCTTTCTCACCATTCAAGATGGTGCACGATTTTGACGTTTTATTTATTTTTCTATTTTAATTATTAAAAATACCTACAGAATGGTTAAAAAGGCACACATTCAATTTTAAACACACATACACACACAAATTTGGATCAATAAATAAGCCCTTGTACACTCTATAACAAAAAAAAATCGAATCGACAATTGAATAATTTATTTCAGAGTTATAGTAACAAGCTCAATACGGTGTTGACCCACCTCTATCCCGGATACAATCTGCCACACGGCGTAGCAAAGACCGATAAAGCTTCCAAATGGTCTTTTCCGATATTTCCTGCCAAATTCGCTTCAAATGTTGAACGAGGTCAGCAAAATTTCGTTGCAGATGCAATCGCCTTCCCATTATATTCCAGACATGGTCGTTGGGAGAGAGATCTTGCGAGCTATCATTCCAAGGAAGTGTTAGACAAACTTGCGGACAGTTCATAGTAACACATGTAGCATGTGGTGTGGCATTGTTCTGCCGAAAAACCAGCTACAAAAGGAAGTACTGCAAAAGGAATGGTAGTAAAACTGGTCGTAGGATGTCGTCTTCGTACGGCTGTGCAGTAAATGTACCTCTAATGACTACCAAAGGGGTGGGGCTATCAAATGAAATGGCACCCCAGTCCATAGCGCCTTATTGAGGGCCGGTGAGGCGAGCAATAGTGAAAGCAGGAATACCCCTCTGCCTTAGGTGTCTCCAAACACGTCTTCGATGATCGTCAGGACGCAGTTGGAAGGGAGATCAGTTGCTACGTCCCCAGTCGGCATCATTCCAACTTGATCAGGCCATGCCCTACTGTAATATGGCTTGGAAATGTGCAGGCGTGAGTGACAAGAGGCGTAACGGTTGGCGCGAGAGGATATTTCACGGTCTCAACAATCGGTTAATGGTCATGGTATACACTGATGTTTGAGTTGAATGTCTGATGGGTGATAGAGATGAAGAATCGCTGTGACAGCTGATTGGGCAATCACTCTGTCCACACGATCTGTTGTGGCCCTAGGTCGACCGCTACTATCCTGAAGTTGAATTCTTCCATTTTTCACCCATCAAAGGGTTAAAAAAATAATCGGATGAAATTGAGATTTAAAGGAGGAAACAAATTTCTAACTGGTCGGAAGCAGAATTTTGAATCTTCAAATTTTGAGTAAAATTCATATATCTATGGTATTTCAATTCATATATCATCACAATTTAATTGGGAAACTGTGGCCTTTCGACACCGTACGAGATGTTTAGTGACACATGCTATGGTGAAATTCCAGAAATAGATTGCTCAATATAGAGGATAAACAATCTATTTCAAATCAAAATACGCTTATCATACTTGATTTGTGCAATTGATTTCGAATAAAAGAATGCATGAGTCGCGAATGTGAAATATGGAAAATGCAATACTTCGATAGAAGTTTTTATAATTTTTTATTCAATTCTATTAATCAATATTGCATTTATGAAAGTCATATTGCATTGAAGAAAGTTAATATTTCATATGACTTAAAATATGTCAAAAAAGCTAATACAAGCTATTCGAGAGGATTCTTTTGATCAATTAATGATCTAAAGTAATTTATTTTAATTCCACATCATAATTTTAAAAGTATTTTCTCAAAGAAGTTTTGTTCTTTAAAAAATATTATTATAGTATTAATATTAATATAATATTTGTAATAACATTAATAAATATCACAGAGTCATAAAAATCCATAAAATATTTTTTATTAAACTTAAAACCTTTGAAAATGTTTTCGCTGAATTATCCAGTTTTAGACGCATTCTAATAATCATACCCTTGCTTTAAAACCACATAAGCTAAAGCACTTTAATGTTTTCTAAAAAATATTTTTTATCATTGCCTTCATGAAATTTATTTTGATTGTGACTTGATAAAATATTTTAATTCAAATGTTTTAGACTAAATTTGAAATAAAATATATTTTTGATTAAATATTTTTACAGATAAATGAAGTGTCCAATATAGAGAAATTGCACCAATCCAAAACGGATTATAAGGTAGATCATAAATAGTTGGCCAAAAGCTTATAGAAACTAATCAAGTCATTCAGACTCGACAAATGTTTTAAAATTCACAATGTTTATAGCTTTTATCGGTATCGATAAAATAAAAGGCAAAATTTATTTCTAATAAATAAAAATTTAGAAAAAAAATTTGCTTTTATAAAAGAATCGAAAAAAATGTAAAGTGAATGAAAATTAAAGAGTTAAAAAGAAATTCGCAAAGAATAGCAAAAAAGGCAGTGAAACAAAACTAACAAATAAAATAATAGTAATAAAAGTATAAGAAAAATAAGTAAATATAAGCTGAATTATACAATACTAAAAATATAGAAATTACAAATAATTAAAAATGCTATATTATATATAAATACATGCATGCTTAGCAATAATTAATATATACATATTTCGAATCGTGCTAACTCTTGGACTATGTTAATTCCAAAAAGAATTCCAAAATATTTTGTGCAGATTTTTTGAACCGAATATTTGCGGGGTGTTGGATATATTTGCAATTTTAATCACAATTGTCTTTACTTTATTAGGCCCGTTCATGTTTTTTTTCTTTGTTCTCTCAGAAATATTTTCTGATCATTTAAATGTTTGAAATTTTATCTAGCAACCATTTTAATGTTCAATATCTATTATGTTCTTAGCAACGGCTGTTACGTTGATTTTTATTTGCTTGAGTCGAACTCTGCTGAGGACGTATTGTAAACCGATTTCTAAATAAAAATTAAACGCGTTTGTACTTTTAGAATTGTTCTTTTTCAATTTGAGCTGTAACAGTCAGGTTTATATTGTAATAATTTCAAAATCAACATGGTTCTTTTAACTGTTTAAAAAGATTTTTTTTTCATATTATTAAGTATGCACTTTTGAACATACACACAGGGAAACATAAAAAGGGATGTATAAAAAATAGTTCAAAAAGCTTTATCTTATTTTGAAAAGATAAATTTAAGAATATGGCAGAATTTATAACAAAGCTAAATAAAAGGGATGGTATTCCTTCTATAATTTATAAAGTAACTGAGATTTTAAGAGCAAATATTTTTTTACAGGACTGAAACAAATAAAGATTTATTTTTGAGATAACATGACAGTTTTTATGTAAAAAAATTAAGCGTGTATTCATATTCTTAATTCATATTCTTAAATTTCAATTGGTACGATTAATATTTGATTGCCCAGAAAATGCTGCAAAAGACACGTCTGGAAAAAATAAAGATAATCAATGTTAAAATAATGTGATAGACAGTTCGAAGGGTATACCCTCCATTTTGATTATCTTTTCAAGAAGAGAAAATGTCAGTTTCATGCCAGGTTAAAATGTCTAAGCAGACAGTGGTGTATATTTTGAAAATGAATGCAAAAGTTTATTGAATATTTTAAAGAAAATACTTTTTTAAAATCGAGTCATAGGTATTTGAAATCCGATTTTTATTTCCGCTAAACCAACCTCTAATTGTTCTAAGCATAAGATATAATTTGTAATATTTTCAAAACAGAATATTATATTTAGTAATTTTTAAATATGTTTGTTTTGAGTAATATTTAGAAAAAAAGTAAATGGAGGGAGTAAGAATTATCTTATTTGAATTCATGAATTGACATCGTTTTATAAAGCCACTGTTATTGTTTGAATTCATAATATTGCTCCCTACTCTGTAAATCTTTTGTTAATTCAAATAGATTTTCATATATAATAATAGCTGTTGAATGGATACCGGAATAACGATCCCCCAAAATTGGCAGTAAGCCTGACACAATTTTGGCCAAGAATAATCCGGAAAAAGAGAAAAATATATTCAATAATTCATGTGATATTATCATCATTATTTGATTTAACCCTTTGCACTCGAGCGGCGCCGATTCGAAGTGGCAACTCGAGCGGCTCTCCTGCGGCGCCCGAGTGTTTTAAAACTTTAAATCGAACTACGCTGCTATGACGCTATGGTGTTTTGTAGCTGGATCTCCTTATTTACAATATGCGATAAGATAGTTTTCGTGGATTAGGCTCTGTTTACATTGTAGCCAAATCTTATCTCAATTTAGTTAGTCTCAGCGTAGCATTTGCTTGAAACAATCTTGGCAGTAAAAATAGTATCTAAAAAGTATTTGAACTCTAAAAATATGGATTACTTGTAATATGTTCGCCGAATTTGGCTAAAATCGTTTCGAGTTGCTGGTTTGCGCAATCGAAAAAGGCCTCGAGTGCAAAGGGTTAAAATTATTGTTTTAGAAGTTTCTTTATCCTATCACATAAATTATAAAAAGTTCAATGACACAACTGGAATCTGCCAGTAAAAGTAGCAAACAGGTTAAAAGACATAAGTAGTTGGGTGAAGTCTGTCTCCCGCGATTTATTCCAAACACTTTATAAGGTTACAGTTGTTTATTACAAATTTGATACTTGCTTTGGTATTAATTTTAAGTTTAAGTGATGTCGCTGTATTTTATTGCATGTGTATTCATATTTTCTTGCAGAATAAACAAACGTTATTTGATATTTAGCTGGTTAAAATGTTTCGTTAACTAATTCATGCAAGGAGTTTCCAGAATTTCCATAATAATATAGAAAATACTTTTAATTTATTTTGATTTCTCACCCCAGTTTAAAATTTTTAATTCCTTATCTTAAATATTATTATCATAAAAATTTTAATGTCATTTGACGCTTTAAATATAAAAGCAAGATCCTATAAAAGATTCAGCTAATTGATTGCTTTTTCTTGTAAGTGCATGCATGCGAGATAAATTATAAAATTCCAGTTCATCCGAAAGTAGAAGAAACATCATTAAAAAGATTCCCTCTTTACAGATTTAAATTGTCAAATTCATTAAAAGTTCTTGTAAAAACTGATAGATTCGTTGAGACATGCTCATTCCAGGGAATTTTGCAGCTGCAATATGCCGGAATATTAATTATCCTGTCACCTTATTAAAGAAAGTGAATGACTGAGTCATGAATGATTATTTCACATCCAGCAATAAGCCGTATAGCAGAATAGGATAAAAGCTTAACATTATGTTATAATTATATTAAGCAGCCAAGCTACGATAATTTCTGTAGATTTTGGGAGCTTTAATCATGAATTATGTCAATATGTTATTAACGAGTCTAGGTTTCATAAAAATGTAACTAAAATATAGTCACGAAAAATGTTTTTTAAAAAATACTGTATAAAAATCATTTTTTTTAATATTAAAACCAAATGAACAAAGAAAAACTCTCCCAATGTCCCTTTTAATATCAAAATTATTATTATTATTATTATTATGAAGCTTCTACAAAAAAGAAGACATAATATCTCCTTTGACAAACACCAACTTTAAATGTTTTCATTTACTATTCAGATTACATTACGAATTTTTGTAGATCATTTTGAATGATAAACTTCATTTTTTTTTTAAATTTATTTTTCTACATATTCGGATTCTTTTGCACATCAAAATGATTTTCGGCAGTAAATAATTTCAGATCTGTTCACTCCAGAAAGTTCAATAATAATGCCCAAAGAGACTTCATATAAGTGGAGCGAGTGGTTCGATCATTTCTCTTCTCTGAAATTTGTTAAAAAATAATCGAAGAAACTATGTAGACTTCAAACTGTTTCACATGAATATTTATCTATAAGCAATTTTTCAGAATAAGAATGAAAGTATGGCTGTTTATATTATCGGGAAATTAGAAACCATATCGTAAAGATTCTCCGGAACCAATTTTAGAAATTCAACCGCTGCTAGAATAAAACCATGCCCTTATGCCATTTTTTTAAAGAAAAATATTTTGACGACCAGAAATAATGATGACCTATGGTTCATTTACATTTTATAGAGGAACAAGACCTGATGACAATAGGAACGATAGAACTTTAGTGGTAAGTTCTCTGGTTTCGAAACTCAATTCTACTAAATATCCGTCCAATATGCTTCCATCCTATATATTTTATCTGGCACTGTATGCCAACCAACCTTCTGCTGCCGTGTTTACGAAAGTTTACAGTATGAGTAACAGCTCATGTGTCGTCCTTGTAATATGAACACTTTTCAAAGTTACGAGATTTCTCTCAATGTACCGTTAGTGTTGCTTTCAAGAGGAACATTGATAATCTATTAATCTGTTTTTTCACTTGAATATATTTGAACATAATAGTGTTCTTTGTAAAGCATTGGTTTTATCAATAGGAACGAAAAACATAGGAAATCGGATATGTATTTTAGACAACTTATCTATTAATTGAATGCCAAAGATTAATCATTGACAAGTTTTAAAGAAAGACATTATTTAGCAACCATTCACCATTAAGGCTTAGGTACATATAAGGATTTTTTTATTGTGCTATGAATCATACAAGTTTCATCTGCTAGAAAATAAAATGTGAGTCATCTAGGCATTACTATATTTCCAAAGTCCGCGTTTTTGTGCTGGGTGATCAAACTTTTATTAGACTGCATTAGAGAAATTTTTCAGGCGATTACTATTACTGGTTTCAAAGATAAATTCAAAGTACAAAATTCACATAAACAATACAAAAAATATGTTTCAAGACAAAATACAAATTATAGATTTTTTGTATTTACTTATTGTTCTTTAGTTATACGATCAGAGAAATTGACAAACCTTTGACAAGTTATTAGAAGACGAAAAAAAATATACTATTTATAAAATCAATATATTTTTTTTTCAACAAAGAAATGCATTTCATATATTTATATATTTTCAATATCGTCTATTCAAATATTTTTATCATCTTTGAATAGATTCTACTGTTGACAAATGTAAAATCTGACGAAATATATATTTTTTATTTACTGGGAGTAAAAATTACTTATTTCTTGTAATAGACCAGAAGGAAACAATAAATCAGGGGTGTCGACAGAAGATATATGAAAAGATGCCTTTATTTCTGATTTTGTGCTCTCAAAATGTTTTAAGTGTATGGTAAAGTCAATGCTATTTTGATTCAAAAACCAAATTTCACAGATTGTAATTAAGACGTTTCATTATGAAAAGTGAGATCCTGTTAACGCAGTAATCTTTTAATCTTAAATACATTTCTATATTTTTACAATGCATAAAAAATAATACCTGCTTTCAGAACCATAAAAAGTACTTAGAAAGAAGCAAAGATGCTCTTTTCCTTTAATTTTTTGGTATTAAAATATATGAAGAAATGTTTGAAAAAGAATGTTTCTATTTTATATATTATGCAATAGACATAACAATAGCATAAAAATAAATTAGAAAGTTATGTTATTTTATTGAAATGTACATACTTTCAGTACATAAAAATTGTATACGGTCATCCTAAATATAATATTTCTAGAATTGAAGTATTTTACGAGTATTGAAAAAAGCTTCATGTTTTTCTTCTTTTTTTTATTTCACTGAATTTTAAGTTATATTTATATAAAACATAATAGTAACATAAAAAGTGTTGGGAAATTGAAGAGTTTTTAAAATGTCTTAACCAATAAAAGGGAAATATAAATGGAATTTTGTAATTAATTGTAATAAGGAAGTACTTACTGAAACTGAAATGTTTTTTACCTTTCGATCACGAAATAAAATTCTTACGAAACAGAAAACTAATTTTTACGAAAGTAAGGTAAATGAATTCATATTTATTCAAATTCTTAGATAAATGTCTTTGTAAATTCTGAAGCATGCTCTTCACAGTAAGTAAGCTGCCTCATTCTTGCATATTGTTCGAAACCCTTTTACTACAGTAACCATTAGCATGAAATTGTCTAGTAAAAGTATGGGAAAAGCCAGAACAAATGAATTCAAATTATTTCAATTATTTGATTATTGTTTAAATTTTTTTGAAATCCATGATTATTTTAGATATTATCGTGTCATAACATGAGGCTTTTGGCGTCATCAAAAATGGGTAAGCGAAAAAAAGAAAAAAATTTTATTATCTACACGAGCATCTCAAAAATCAGCTTTTAATAACGCATTGCCATCGAACTTACAAAAGCTCTGATTTAAAAAAAAATAAGTTAATGATTACAGCAAATAAAAACTAGAAAAATATCATTTTGAGCACGTGATTATACGAAATGAAATAAATAGAAAATGTGATATTTTTTTAAATAATTAATGCGAGACAATGTTATTTTTTTTCGATCGTTTGCAATACTAAAGCGACTCATTCAATGAAACAATTAAATTAAATAAAAATATAATTTGACTTGCACGAGCACGTGGTGATTGGCCGTTCAAGAAATGATGTTCCGACACGATACATTGAAATATGCATAGTAGAATAATTTTATTTTAATATTTATTTTTATTTTTAGATTGAAAAATATTTAACAAATTTCAGTGTTTTAAACCTGTAGAGAACGTTATAGAAAAGTGTTTGTCAAAATTTGTTGGATATAATAAAGTATCCTTCTTTACGTTGTCACTCATTTAGTAACATTCATCAATGTCTCAAACAATTCTTTTAGTTTCTTTTTTTTCAACGTAACTTTTCTTTTGTAGTGCTTTCATGTAGAAAGATGATTAACTAATTATGAATTATGAACTCTGACTTTCTTCTATCATTGAATGTCGGGATCCGGGACAAAAATCCTTAGAAAATTTACTAAAATCACAACACGAGGTTTGATTGATGAGACTACATTTTTTTTCTAACATGTCACTACAGCATGGGTTTCTAGCATCTTTTATCACCAACGAGATGGCCACGAAGGGACCAAATAGGATTGAATAATCTCATCCTAAAGGATGAAGATAAAATGCCCCCTTCTTCGTTCTAAATTCATCTATCATGTGCAGCTATTTCAAAATTTGTGAAAAAAAATTGAGCTTTCTTTGTAACATTCACTAGATACTTTTTAACATAAAAGATGACTAATTTTTCAAGACTTAAAAGAACTATTAACATTTAATTGTAATCATTGCATTGTTTATTATTATACGAATCGGAAGGCACAGACAGCTTCAGTAGAGAAAACAACACTATACTCTTTTCAATAATCAGATATAATAGTAATAAAAACGTTGAATATATAAGCATAAGAATTTTCAAATATAAAAATTAACTGAATCTTATAAAATCATTCTAAATGATATACCTGATTGTTTTATTGTAATTTTAGAAATCAATTAATCCCTTTCGACATAACAAGTAACATAGCATAATATATCTAAAGACTATTTCCTTTCTTTTTATTAATAACCATGATTCTTTCACAATTGGATATTTTATTTGATATGTTTATGATTAGAAACAAATGATATAAGAATGGGATTTCAGAAAAATATTTGCTATTTTTTACAACTACAAGTTCAAGAAATGCATTTCAACTTGTGTGGATGAAATAAAAGTATTTTTGAACGACTGAAAATGTGATTAAGATTATATATATATATATATATATATATATATATACACTGAAGTGACAAAAGTCATGGGATAGCAATATGCAAATATACAGATGACAGTAGTATCGCAGCGAAAAAGTATAAATGCGCAGTTCGTTTCCCAGAGCTTCATTCGTGAACAGGTTTTACATGATTTATGCCGGCACGACGAGAATTAACAGACTTTGAACGGGGAATGTTAGTTGGAGCTAGACGCATGGGCCATTCCATTGCGGATATCGTTAGTGAATTCAACATTCCGAGATCCACAGTATCAAGAGTGTGCCGAGAGTATGAAATTTCAGGCATCCCATCCCATCCCATCATGGACAGCGCAGTGGGCGACCACCTGCACTTAGCGACCGAGACCGCCGACGTCTGTGTAGAATGGTCAGTGTTAATAGACACGCAACACTTCGTCAAATAACTGCAGAAATCAATGTGGGACGTACGAGGGACATGTCCGATAGGACTGTGCGGCGAAATTTGTCTTCCTTGGGCTATGACAACAGAAGACCGACTCGAGTGACTTTACTGACAGCACGACATCACCTGCAGCGACTCTCCTGGGCTCGTGAGCATATCGACTGGTTATACCAGTGGAAAACTGTGGCGTGGCCAGATGAGTCACGATTTCAGTTGTTACGAGTTGATGGTAGAGCTCGAGTGTGGCGCAGACCCCACGAAGTCATGGACCCATATTGTCAGCAAGGCACTGTTCAAGCTGGTGGTGGCTGCATAACGGTGTGGGCTGTTTTTACATGGCATGGACTTGGTCCTCTGGTGCAACTGAACCGATCATTGACTGGAAATGGTTATATTCAGCTGCTTGCAGATCACTTGAGAGAGAGAGAGAGAGAGAGAGAGAGAGAGAGAGAGAGAGAGAGAGAGAGAGGCCACTAATATTTGATTCCTGAATAAATGCTTCAGGGAACTTTTTTTTTAAAAAAAATATTTTGTAGATGACATTGATCATTGCCTGTCTAATGACTCATATTTATTTTTCTTTCATTTCGATGAAGATTTAGCAGAAAAAGAGAAGAAAAATGCGAATAAGATTTAAAACGTGTAAATAATGGCACAAAAGTTGCGTACAGTTTCAAATTCGTAGACATCTAACAAAATGATAAACTTCAGAAAATTATTTTTCTATATAAGAGTAACAAATAAAATTAACTTTTTTTCAAACCCCTTTAGAATCAAGTTTCAAGTAAAAAAAAAACCTGTTCGTAATAAAAAACAAAGAATGATTTGTAGTTATAATTTGTAAAAAAAATATATAAAACTAAAGCCTTTCATTTCAAGTTTTAAATTATCATGTGAGAACAATATTATACTAATAATAAATAGGGGGTTTTTTCGTTTTTTTTTTAAATGTAGTTTAAACTGGTTTGAAATGAGCACGTGATTATCGTGTTAGCAAATGTTAATTTTGGGGAAAGTGGAGATGATGGCGCTAGTAGTGGTTTTATCCCTAACTGTTTGCTAGGTAAAAATAAGAAAGGGTAACAACGGACTTTTAAATATTATTATAAGAAATATTCATAACAAACAGCGATAAATCGTATCAAAATATTTAAATTTATGGAACCATACCTTAATCTTACGTCATGTTATCGTTATAACTTTTTTTAACGGAAATTTATATACAAATCTTTTGAAACACTCATCTTACAAAAATAAACTTTTTATTATCTTAAAACATAATCTATGAAAAACAAAGGTCATCAATGTGAACCTACGACACTAGGGCCAGTAGCCGAGTAACATAACCACAATACTAAAAGTATACTTTAGTATCGAAGTTGTTATCTGACTTATGAAACTAGCGCCACAGTACTCCCCCACCAGTGAGTCGGCGGAGAGAAGAATGATTTTTAAACGAGCTTATGGGGAGGGTATGAGTGGGATGATTCGTCAAGTGAGTTTGACGGCTTTGTTTTTGCTTGCAGCATCAAAGTAGTCGGACGACATTTGATGCTGGTAGATGGTGTCACGACAGATCAGAAGGTTACGTTGTCAAGGTCATCAATTTAGCAATGGTGAATAAACACATGACTTTATCCATTGAAATTCATAAATTTAGTTAACATTTAAAGTGCTTTTACTAATTGCTGAAGTAATATGCGATACACATCAATGATTAATCAAACCCATAGCTTGAACAACAGCGAGATTAAATAGAAAAATAACAGTGGCATTGTTCCATCCGACATTTATTTTTGAAACCTCTTAGCAGCTCCTGACAACGCCACAAGTAGAATGCAGTTGAGATAAACAATATGAACTCGTGTTGCCATCCCCACATAACTTTTCAATGATGTCAGTTTTGTTTCTGCACAATTTCCCCCTTTATTCGAGTGAAATTTTAATACAACCAGCGGGTGACCAAGCTCCGCTCGGAGAAAACAGGTATCGAAGCTAACTCGAATATTTAAATTTTCAATTGTGATTTATCAAAACAATACATGCCATAAGAAAACGAGCGCTAAATTCAAAATTTCATTAACAAATTTCCCTTAATAAAAAGCAGTGGAATTAGAATCGTACTTTTTTTAAAGAAAATTTAGTAAAAATATCAAAGTTATTCTTATTTTTTTCTGATGAATGTTGAAATGTGGGGCGATTTTCGACTTGGCAACCATTCCTCGTATTGTAGTATATGATAAAATTAAAACTTAAGCTCCAAGCATGCGTTACGAGTAAAAGGGAAAAAAATATCTTATTAATATGTTGCCATCAGATTGACAAAAACTCAAATTTAAAAAAAAAAAAATTATTGCGCATTAAACATATAAAAATACAATTTTCATCACGTGTCTGCATGAAATGAAAAAATATATATATGAATATTGATATAGATGGCATATTGGCTATAGATGGCAGCACGTTACCACTTGAAAATTTAAGTAGCCATTATGGCGAACTAATAAAGTTTGAAAATACCCTATCTGTAACTCCGAACTGCTCAACCGTAGCGCTTCAAAACCGGCTCCAATCGATTCCTCGTGGCCAAAAACCCCAGATCCCCAAGTTTACCGGAGTTTTTTAATTCTGGGGCGATTTTCGACTTGACAATCGTTCCTCGTATTATAGTATAAGATTTCATACACCGTCTGAAGCAATGTTTGTATTCCTTCATAGCAACTAAAAACTCATCCATTAAAATATTTAAACACGAGTTTTTATCAGCAATAAAAATTTCATTTCCGTTTTTATTTTGTAATATTTGCACTTTAATTTGCAGTAAACGTATCCAATTGAATTAATGTGTCTCAGACCAATCCAATAATATATTAAACATTAAACCAATAATCTAGATGAACAAATTGATCTTCAAGGAAGGCTAAACTTTAATAAATTTACTTAATATTATCGTGAAAAATTTATATAATCCACTTCAAAGAACTTTTAATCAGATTTAGTTAGAGCTAACTTCTGGTTCCAACGTGTTGTTTAACTTTATATTATCTTTATCATAAGATATAAATAGTCTTCGTAAATAATCTTCCCACATCAAAATTCTTTTCAAATATTAATGCCTTTTGAGAACAACTACGCCAGAAAATTACTCAGGTGGCCCTAAAAATGCATAGTATATTCTTTTAACTCCATTATTTAATTCATTGGGAAACCTTCAGATGTTCCATCTTGAAATTTTGTTCAGCCTGCCGAGCAATATCTTAAAAATAGAACAAAAAATCGGGGTTATTCATTTCGTCCCTTTCCGAATAATCTTCTCCGAATTAATTAATCCGACAACTCATTATAGGGAAAAGATTTCTAACAACAATACTTTCGCCATTTTTTCCCGCAGTGTTAAAATTATCTCACAGTGAGAATATTCTTTTTGATGTACTCAGCATCAAAGATTCCATGGATTTTTACTTGGAGTTATTTTCATTTTGTTCAAATTTGGTGTTATCGTTTGGCAAAGTCATTAAATTTTAGGATTCGATTTTTCGAATTAAAAATTTTTAAATTAACCAGCAGATGTAAGATTTCCACAACTTATTCATTATTTACTTGTATCGAAGGAAAAAAGTGTCCGATATTTTGTAATCTATGCATCAACGAGTTTATTTCGGAGCTTGTTAATTTTCGAAAGTTTCTCTAATAAGTTTTATTAAATGAATTTTCGAATAACTAAGATTATGGAGTTCAGATTTCTTCCATAATAGGATTCTTTTTTTATAATGATTATAATTAGGTCATGTTACACAGAAAATTACCTTTCTTTCATAATAATGATCTTTCCCAAATCACAAAAATCAAATTTGCTGGTAATATAAAAAAATCAATTAAGAACACAAAAACTTTATTGAAAAAAACAGAATCTTAAGTGAACCTTTTTATCAGTTTTATTATTTTTCAGTTTAATTTATCAGACTTGCTTCAGTTTATTTTATCAGAAATTTATCCATCAGAAACATGATATTTTTCGGCCTTTAATTCCAAATATTGTTTCTAGTTATTAGGTTTTTAATGCCTTGGTACTTTATTAAAAATATTAATTGTTTATTTTTAAAAAAAAGCGGAATAAACAAGACTTTTTTTTTGCTATTCGTGGAATTGAAATTTCTGAATTAGGTATGAGTTAAAATCTTTATAAACTGATTATAAATCTTTATAATCAGTTTTATCTTTTATTATCTTATTTTAATACTGTATTAATCGTTTATATTAATGCAAATTTTCATGTTACAAGAAAAAATGTCAAATTAGAGATAAAAAAAAGAAAGGAGGAAAACTATTGAAATATTTTTTCACATGTGCAAATACAATGCAATGAATGTTTAACACTGTTTCTCCTGCAAAGTATATTTCATGTCGAGAAAGTTTGTTGCACATATGCTTTAATAGTTTCCGAAATAATGCCAACTCAATTTGATAAAATTTTGCCGTTTGGCAATTTTGGCTTGCTTTGGCTGCTTGTTTCGACTCAGCATTTGTATAAAAATAAGTAATATAAAAACATTTTTTAAATCAATTCCTTCTTAAGTTATTAGGGGAAAAATTTTAGTTACTTTTTATTAAATAATTACAATTTTTGTTGTTATTTTTCTCGTGTTCCGCTATACAACCAAAGGAGGGGTACAGTAGGTTTTGAGGACATGGTCTCCTGACTACTCAAGTGCAGAACTCTGACTTCTAGCTCACATACGTCCTAAACCCTTGTTTTGACAGCCGGACTTCCTTCATGCATTTCATTCATTAATCCACAGATCGTAATTTCGATATGGAACAGAGAACAATCACTTATGACCCAGTACCCCAAGTGGTATTACACTCCACATGAAGAACTTTGTGATCACAAAATATTTAACGTCCACCATACTCATTAGAGAATTCGGCTTGCAGGTTCAAATTCGCAGCCTAAGATATGCGAATTCAACACCTTACCAACGAAGATAATTAGGCCTAACAATTGCAATTACATTAAATAACTTCCAAATGAATTGAAAAAAAATCGGTTAATTAGGAATGTTTAATTTTGGATGCATCACACATTAAGAAAATAAACAGAATCGTAAAAATTATCACCCGAAAACATGTTAAGCCTAACATGATTAGTGTGGGGAAAAACAAACAGAATTCCTTACTTATTTGGTGGCGGGGAAATGGAGATTTTTGGCTTGAAAGTTAGTTTTTAATTAATTTATAAAGAATTAATGAATTAATATTTGAAAAATAAACTGTATTAACATGAAATGTCATCCAATACAAGTTTCAAAAACTTACTTGAATGAATTGAAGTATTTTATTAACGATTGAAAATGTGAACAAAATTATAAGCGGTCTATGTTCCGTAAGAAGTGTACGGGATTTGGAAAGAAAGTTTGAAGACACTGGATGCAATTGCGATCGACTTCGATCCGGGCGACCATCTGTTCCAGTTGCAGTTGTTGCAGAAGTGCATAAGATGATTACAGCAGGTTTATCGCATACTGCAATAAATGTTGCTCACAATTTAGATTTATCGAAATTCCAATAAAAGCTTTCCTTTTTCTCTTCATCTCTATCTTGTCATTAGTCCTTTAAAAAGGCTTTTCTTTTCGCCATAAATTTTCGTCACATGCTAATCGTGCCAACTCCATTTGTGGTTTTTCAACACGCTGATCAATTTCCGCAGGGAAAAAGTGGGTGTTGCCATTCGAAAATTTTAAAATTCTCCCATTGTAACCATAGCCGTCAACTCTTCACTATTTAAAATCATCACAATCTTCAGATCATGCCTTCAAACAATCATGTCTGAAATTTTGGTTAGATTGGTTGACCGGATAGGCTACTAGGATTCCATATATAGTGGAATTATTTTTTTACTACACTATATATACATACATGGATGTAATAATGGAGAGGTGGGGATAAATACAAAAAACTTCTTGAAATTTTAACTTTTCATTTAATTTAGAAAAACATAAATAAATCATTTTACAATTTTTGAAAGCGAGAAGAAATTAAAAAAATGGCATCTGTTTCCATTCCGATGCAAGAACAAAAGATCTTAAGGTGATTAGGGATCTTTAAAAATGACTTTTTGCAATTTTCCCTTTAGTGATTTGAAATTTTACAGGCATTAAAGAGCAACCCTATAGGAGATGACACACAAAATTGTAAAGTATTATATAAATTTATTTTTGAGAAGGGGGGGGTAATATAACATTTAATAGCGATAAATAACGTTAAGGAAAAATGTTCCATGAGCTTCAAATTTGTTCGAAAAAATTCCAATTTTTATTATTACTTACTCTAACCCTTTTGAAACAAAAATTGGGATTAATCTTGAAGTTTGAGTAGGAAATATCCAAATTAACCAACGTAATATCTCAAAATTAATTAATTTTTTTAAAGAATTAATAGTTTTGAGTTATTACGTTGGTTAATTTTGATATGTCATTCTCAAACTTCAAGATTAATCCCAAATTTAGTTTCAAAAGGGTTAGAGAATGTAATAACAAAAATTGGAGCCCTTTCAAATAAATTTGAAGCGCCTGGAACCATTTTCATTAACATTGTTTATCTCTAATATTATATTACATTAACCCCCCAACTCATAAATAACTTAATATAATGCTTTAAAATTTTGTGTGTTATCTCCTATAGTGTTACTCTTAATGCCTGTAAAATTTCAAATTGCTAAGGTGAAAACTGCAAAAAGTCCTTTTAAAGGTCCCTGGTCAACTTATACAAAGATATCTCTGCCATTTAAAAAAAAAAGTTGTGAAGGTGTTAAATCGTTTTTATTCTTCCAGTTTTGAACGACGGTGTCAGCATTTTTGTCAAGTACGTGTTAGACATAAGTATAAAATGGAATTGGTTCAGAAAATAAGAGAACATTTAAAAAAGAAGTTAACATGAACTAATTTAAAGTAAAAATCAGGAAATCAGGTTTTAAATTAAGATATACCATTACACACATATACAGATTTTACTAACAGATATCTCCAAATTTTGTGTAATTATTATTGAGCAGATTGAATTACAGATTTAACGTGCTTTCTACCTTCACTCCTTAATCCAATACACCCTTCTGGCCTGAAACCGATTCAACACTTCGAAGACAGCCAATTCGAAAACAGATTCTAGTGTAAAATTGATTAGAAAACTTTGAAATTTGAGTCTCGCAGAGTGAATACTGGAGTGCAAGCGTTAGGGGTGGCCGAGAACTGCGAATTTGAATAACCGTGCTCTCGAACGAACGGATTTCTATTTGAATAATGACGAAGTCCCGTGCGCCCCAGGAAGTGATTTAATTGCTCAGGAGAGCTTTGGAAGTTCCCGTTTTCTTTTTGTCTTCGCTGCCTGCCAGTGCGATGAAAGGCAGAAACAGACGGAAAAATTGTTTCCGATGGTGGTTCCTTTACCAGTTACGGTTGCAGTTAATTTCATATTACAATACAAAGGATAAGGAAAAATCCGTTATTGGACATAGAGTGTTCTAGGACGACTACCAAGAAAATACGATATTTTTGAACAGACTTGTGAGAAAGAGTAAAAATTTGCTTTTATTTTCTGTTAATGGATTATGGAATTAAACTGCCATTTTAAATAGGTTAGTTATTGACAGTGTAAAATTGGAAAACATGCATAGTTTTTTTCTTAGTGTGTATATTACCATAAATATGTTTAATAATAAAAGAATGATTTTAAAATAAATGCTCAAAATTTCGGAAAATTCATTGTATTGTAAACACTAATGAAAGTGTTATATCATGATAAAAATTTGTTTTCTTGCTAAATATGCAAAATACCTTCCATCAAACTTTCATTAAAGATATCGCAAATAGGAAAAATAATGATTTATTAAAAGACCAAAATATTCATTAGAAGGAAGTAAATCAAAAATTCAAAACAGAAATATTTGTATTTAGAAAATTTTAAATATATAGTGAAATAAAACATTTATTAATAATTTTAATTGAAATGATAAATAAAAATATATCATTAAGATTGTATTATTTTTTCAAGAGCAATTAAGTGCCAATCTTATTCCACAAAATGCAATTCAAGTTTTGTTCTATGAGAATAATCAAATATATATAGGGTAATATTGACTGTAAGAGTAGAAATTATTTTTATCTAAGCTTCATCGTCATTTAAATACAGCTGTTCATTAAAGGCTAATGTATTATTCTCTAAAAGTAAAAGTCACATACCTTTAAATTTAAATCTAATAAATAAAGAAAAAAGTTGATTTGACTTATTTGCATATAAAAGAGAAAAGTATTTATCGATAGACATCAGGATATTGAGATTTTAAATCGACTCTATTATTTACAACTAATTATAACAAGAATTATTGGATCAAAGACTTGACGTTTTTCTTTTCAATATTTTTCTAAAGAAATAAGTTCATCATCAAGAGGTCACACGTGACTTCACATAAATATTGTTAGTAATCTGCAATAAAAAATTCAAGCATGACTATTTCTAGTGACCACACTTACTAGCGCGCTTTCCTTTAAAATTCATGCGTCATATAAAGAAAAAGGCATGTAGGGGAAATTAAATTCAATCTATTGGAGTTTATTGATTTGCAATCGGGTTTTAAGTTAACTATTGGTCGTCCTACTGACTGGTTAGTCATTTTTAATTTTAAAAAAGACATATGATGCCTATGTATTGTGACATTAAAAATTTCCTTATTGTTTTAGTTTTATGGACTTTACAATGAAGACCATATTATACGGTTAATAATTCGATTTAAATTATAATTCATTAGTTTCCTATTCCTGGATTCAACAATGTTTAAATTTTAGTCGTCTTCTTCTATTCAGCTGACCACCCCGCCCTCCAATGAACGTGGCAGAATCGACAGGATTTGTTGTGGCCGACTGTGGTCTTTAGCAATGTCCATCCTTACACTGACCGAATCTGTCAAACTGATATTCCCTTCAAGATAATTGACTCCAAAGTTGTTTGTTGTGGCCGACTGTGGGTTGTAGCAATGTCCATCCTTACATTGACCGAATCTGTCAAACTGATATTCCCTTCAAGATAATTGACTCCAAAGTTGTTTGTTGTGGCCGACTGTAGGCTGTAGCAATGTCCATCCTTACACTGACCGAATCTGTCAAACTAATATTCTTTTCAAGATAAATGACCCCAAAGTGGTCAAATACTGACCACTTCCTCCTGTACAAACTTTCAAGCAGTTGAGAAAAAACTGACAATTTTAGACATGTCCTTTAGAGTCCTAAGATTACTTGGTAACATCAGTATTTTTTTAAAAAAGAATTTAGTTAACTAACCTATAAAATACTTATTAGCAGTAAAACCCCTCCCCGATTATCTGTCTAATCGTCTTATAGCAAATAAAAAGGCATTTTTAATAATTATTTTGAAACCAAAAAGTAATGTCTCGCATATTATTTTTGCTGTCATTTTTCTGAAGGGGAAAATTCAAAGAGTAAATTATAATTCTAGAATGATTACTTGAAAACCTGATCAAAAATAAGAAAACTGACATAAAATATTCGCTGCTTTTTCAGAAAGGTAAATTTAATCAAAAAAATATATTTGTAATAGCTTTTTTTTGTTTCGAAATTTATATATTCTAACTGCAAATGTTGTAAGAAAATAACTCTTATTTAGCATATAAATTGAAAAATCAAATACTTTTGGTCCGATATCAATTTTGTTTGAAATATAATTTTAAAAGTTCTTGGAAAAAGTTTAGGCAGACATAAAATGGGGGGATATAACATCCAGTGTGTTTGAGGTTGATAGGTTTCAATATAGTGCACTTTTTACTTGAAAGTTACGGTGTTTAATTATTTTTTAATAATAAGTTTTGTCTACTTCGAACTTCTCAATAAACGTATTCTTAATATATTAATTCTAAATTAATACTTTTAAATTCAATAAAAGGTTAAGATAGAAATGAATATATAATGTATTTGGTTATTTTTTAAATTCAAAACACTGCGTTTCTTAATGTATAAACAAAAAATAATATATATTTTAATCAAACTAAATAATGTTAAGTTATTTCAACTAATAAATGTGTTTCTCCTTTTTTTGTTTTCAATTTTAATTACCATAATGGTTTGATAAAACCTTTAATTGGTATTAAAGAAGTTAATTCCAATAAACAAAAGGCATTTTCAGTACTAAAGAAAAAAAAATACGTTTGATCACTTTAGGTCAGGGATGCACAACCTATGGTCCCTGTAGCCTTTGAAGTTGGCCCGCGAATGTTAATAAATAAAGACTAATTTAAAGTGAAATGCTAACTTTCTCACTAATGTATTTAAACAAATAAGAAATTGAATAGCAGATGAGAACCTTTCTTCTGTTCTACGTATTGCCACAACCAATCTTAAGCCCAACATAAAATCAATAACTTCAAATATTCAGTCCCAGCCGTCTCATTAATTTTTACTAATTTTAATTACTAATTTTTCTCAAAATTTAAATTTTGTTCTCTGTATAATTAACAAAAATGTTTCTTCTGTTATTCTATTTCATTTTCGCCCCTTTTTTAGCAAGAATCTTGTTTTGGAGGTTAAGTATTCAAGTCAAATCGATAGTGCTTGTGCTTTATTAATTCATTTATTGCATAATGTGTACAATGGTACAATAACTAAAGTAAATTTTGTGATTCATGAGTTGTCACAAAAAACAGTCTTTTCTTTTTTATACATGTTTTAATATTCATATGCTGCTTTAGCCCTCGACATAATCCTTTTTTTTCCTATTTTGTCCACTCACACTAAAAGTATTGTGCATCCCTGCTTTAGGTGGATGATTAATTGAAATTAAACAAATAAATTGCTAAACTTTTATAATCCAAAATGTATTAATTCATGTATAAGTATGTTTTGTTCTCTTCATTTTGTCTATTTTGCTATAACTAACTCAAAGATGGAGTGGTGAAACATGGGTAAGTGACAACATGTAAAAAATGAGTTTTTCAATCCGTAATTAATAATTTAGCTAAGGCAATGGCATGAAACTGTATTTATACTCCCTCGTGATATTTCGCACTAACAAATAGCTTAATTGCACTAAGGTGTTATGCCTATAGTTTTCGAAAAGACTGTCTTAGATTATCTATAAACCCCTATCCTACCACTCTTTACGTCCTTGTAAACAAGTCAAATATTCGAGCTTATGTGTGTTGTGACTAATGGCACTTGTCATGGACAAGTCCCCCCCCCCGCTGATGCGATCAGAAGATTTAAAGCCTAAGAAATGTGCCTCTTTGTTTTACAAGTAGCGCCATATAGGGCCAAGAGTACGACTTTGCTACAAACACGTCACACCCCTTTTTAGGGGGGCAACTACATTCATGCAAATTCATGCATACATCTCAGATCGTAATTTAGACCTGGAACAGAGAACGATCATCCCTGACCCAGTATTACTCTCGACATGGAGGACTTTGCGACCACGAGCAGATTTAACGAGCGCCAGTCACCGCACAATCGAGGAATCTTTTGGTCGGTGAGTTTCGAACCCGTAACCTAAGGAGAACGAGTCTAACGCTCTACCAACCAGGTCATCCTGGTCCCTTCAGCTTATGTAAAAATTATGTAAAATCCTATCAGAGAGGAAATCACCATTTTACTCTACCTTTGTCAATTCCTTTCTCTTGGAGAATATAATTATATATTTTCAAAGTAAAAAGGGAATGGATTATTATATCCAATTCCTCCAAGCCATTTCCCTTCTATAAGCATTAATAGATAGGAAAAAAATTCAATGCCTGATCCAAGTTTAAATAAATCCTCTTCTTAAAAAATAAAAACAAACCATTTACCAGAGACCTGAATGCAAATAGCCACTGTATCTTAACACTTCCATTGCTACTGACTAGATATCTCTTCTTTAAGATACATCCATTGATATCTGATGTTTCCAGGCCTTTTCATAGAATTCATCTTTAACAATGAATGTGTAAGGAGACTAGGGACCTTTAGAAAGATTTTTTGCAATTTTCACCATAACAATGTGTAATTTTACAAGCATTAAGAGTAACACTATAGGAGATGACACACAAAGTTGTAAAGTAGTATGTTGATTTAATTATGAGTTAGAAGGGTGGGGGGGTAATGTAATATAATTAGCGATAAATAACGTCAATGAAAAGTGTTCCATTCGCTCCAAATTTGTTCGGAAACACTCCAATTTTTATTATTACTTTCTCTAACCCTTTTGAAACCAAAGTTAGGATTAAACTTGAAATTTGAGGACGAAATATCAAAATTAAAATATATAATAACTTAAAGCTACCGATTTTTTTTAAAGTTTAAGTAGTTTTGAGTTAATTCATTGGTTCATTTTGATATTTCGTACTCAAACTTCAAAACCAATCCCAATTTTTGTTTTAAAAGGGTTAGAGTAAGTAATAATAAAAATTGGAGCAATTTCGAACTAATTTGCGGCGCCAGGAAAAATTTTCATTAACGTTATTTATCTCTAATTTTATATTTTATGAGCCCCCTAACTCATAAATAAATTAATACAATGCTTTAAAACTTTGTGTGTCATCAATAGTGTTATTCTTAATATCTATAAAATTTCAAATTGCTAAAGGTAAAAATTACAAAATATCATCTTACAGGTCCCTGGTCGCTTTTAGATTTAAAAAATAATTTTTTTAATAGCACCAATTTAGTTTCCAATTTAATTGGAAGTAGTAGAAAAACGAGATATCTCGTCAGCAGCGTTGAAAGTGGTAAATGAAAGACAATTAACCACCTTATATAGACAAAAGATAGAAACGAATTTTATCTTACTTCCATCTCACCATCCAAGTGAAGCAATAACGTGTCAATTATTTGACAATTCTCATCCCCTTTAAAATTATACATTTCTTTCTTTCTTTTCTTTTCTTTTATTATTTTTCAATTTTTCAAGGTGTCATCGCGATTACTTCCTATCCCCATCTCTGTCAACTGCAACTGGCTGATGATCATTGCACCCACGGCAAGTATTATCTGGATGGAAGTTATTAAGTGAAACTGACGGAGGAGGAGAAAATAGCTTCTTTTGATAGCTCAGCTATCAAAATAGCAATGATATTAACAGTGAGGCATTTTTTTATCTTGGATTTTAATAAATAAATAAAGATTAGAATGAAATAGGCTATGCCTGTTTCAATGTATCATGTCGGAATATCATTTCTTGAATGGCCAAGCACCACGTGCTCGTGCAAGTTATATTTTTATTCATTTTAATGGTTTCATTGAATAAGTCACTTTAGTATTGCAAACGATCCCAAAAATTTTTGTCTGGCTTTTATTTTTAAAGAAAATATCACATTTCCTATTTATTTCATTTCACATATTCGCGTGCTCAAAATGACATTTTTCCAGGCTTTATTTGCAGTAGTCATAAACTTTTTTTAAAATCAGAGCTTTTGTAAATGCAATGGCAACATGTTATCAAAAGCTAATTTTTTTAGATGTTCGTACAGGTAATAAAATTTTCATTTTTAGCCTACGGATTTTTATTGACGTCAAAAACCTCATCCCCAAAACAACATCATATTCTGACATACTAAGTAATTTTTTTTAAATTCAAAGAAAAATTAAAACCAATGTGAACATATTTACATAACACAGTATTTCTGAACAAAATACTCATTGCTGTACATAAAAAAACCTTTTTCTCGCATTTATTGTTTAAAAAAATATCACATTTCTAAATTATTTCATTTCATTCAATGTTCAACATTTCTAAATTATTTCATTTCATTTCATTCAAATGCGTTCAAAATGACATTTTTCTAGGTTTTTATTTGAAATAGTCATTAACTTTTTTTAAAAAAATCAGAACTCGCATTTTTTGTCATTTTTTTGAGTTCTGGTGTAGACAGCAAATTTTTTTATTTTTCACCTACAGATTTTGGTTCAAGCCAAAAACCTCATTCTCAAAACAATATCATGTTCTGACATGATGAAAACCAAATTTCAGTTGTCCTTTCCGTTAGTGAACGGTGGCGTTTGTTTGACTATATCGAAAACTAATACTTGATAGGAGACAACTGCCTTATAACTAACAAGTAGTTTAAGTTCAATATTTTTCTATTGCAGTGAAGAGAAAACCATGGTGTTGTGCATATGAAAGCGCCGACTTTCGGAACTCATAATTTACTGAAAGATTTTTTTTTTTGATTTCACATAATAACATACAAAAAAAAGTCAATTTACGTACACATATTTAACATGAAAGAATAAAATATCAGAAGTTTCAAATCCACAAGCGAACAATCACAAACTACAAACTAAAAAAGCATTATGGGAACTATATAAATGTCTCAAAGTATCATCTAGGGGCAGGCGTGAATAATAGGTATATAATTGGTATACAATATTATACCTATTATTCCTATACAATATACAATATATACCTATACAATATACCTTATCCATTGTTCTACCATTCTTATCCACTGTTCTACAATTCTTATCCATTGTTCTACAATTCTTATCCATTGTTATACAATATACGATTCTTATCCATTGTTCTACAATATACAATTCTTATCCATTGTTCTACAATTCTTATCCATTGTTATACAATATACGATTCTTATCCATTGTTCTACAATATATAATTCTTATCCATTGTTCTACTATATAAAATTCTTATCTATTTTGTAAAATGCTTGTAAATATTTTAAACTGTATTAGGTAAAGTTAAAGTTAAAAAAGTAAAAAAGTAAAGTGTAAAGTTAAAGGCAAATTTTTTCAAAAGAGACAGACGCCAAAACATTAATCATGCTTTTCTATTTTTATTAACAATCCTTTCTCCTTTTTTTCATTCTCTCTAAATGCCTTTAATATAACGTTTATTTTGACCTAAGTTGCTTGACAGTTACAGGGATAGACTCTTAGAAAATGGATGCATTAAGGATATCTTATCCTAATGTTAAGTAAAAGGATGAATTAAAAGGGATATTTTTTTTTTGAAAAAAAAATTATATCTTTTTTGCTGAAATGTTTATAAAAAGCACACAAAATAAAATAAAAATTGAATATTTCTAAGAAAATTCTAATAAATATAATTCTAATGAAACATAATATTCCGTATTTTTATATAGCCTTGTTGCAAGAAATGGAGAAATAATTTTAAATAGAAGCAAAATTTTAAGAAAACAAAAAATTTCTTTCTTAAACAGTGAATGAATATTAAAAAAATATGAGTAATTTACTTGATATTATAAAATATCGTGTTTCATTTTAATAATAGTGTTATTCTAATTTAAATATAAATATGCCTAATTTTTTTCTGATCATGAAAATCTGTACCGCTTTTTAAAATTTCTTACTTTTATTTAAGATATCGCAACGTTCTGAAAGACTTTTAAAATTTAAAATAAAAACTAATTTAGGAGTTAGAATGCAATTAAAAATTCTTATTACAAAGATAACTTGAGAAAAAGTGATTATTATAAATAAATAAAATTTCAATTTTGATGATATATTTGGCTGGAAAACAATTATTTACTAATTGACATATTATCTTTCAGAAACTAACAATTTCCGAGTTTGAAGCTTCTTTAAAAGAAATGAAAAATTGTGTAAATTAGATTAAATTAAAAGAATCATAAAAAAACAATATTATCTTAATTGTTCCAACCATATATGCTCATAAATGATATATTTGAAGTCAGTGTGGAAGTGATTATTATCATGTCAGAGCATGATGTTACTTTGGGAATGAGGTTTATGGCACTAATAAAAATCCGTAGGTGAAAAATAAAACAATCCTTAAGCGAAAAATTGAAACTTTATTATCTGCTCGAGAATCACAAAAAATCAGCTTATAGTAAAGCGTTGTCAGTGAATTTACAAAACCTCTGATTAAAAAAAAAAGTTAATGACTACAGCAAATAAAACCTAGAAAAATGTCATTTTGAGCATGTGATTATACGAAATGAAATAAATGGGAAATGGGATACTTTCTTTAACAAAAGATGCGAGACAAAGTTTTTTTGGATCGTTTGCAGTACTAAATTGACTCTTTCGACGAAACAACTAAAACGAATAAAAATATCATTTAACTTGCACGAGCACTTGGTGCTTGGCCGTTCAAGAAATGATACATTCAAATAGGCATAGCAGATTTCATTTTAATCTTTTTTTAGTCAATTTCATATCTAACTAGATTTGTTTAATGACTGTTTTTTTATTTTCAAAGATAGTGGGGGCAATTTGAAGCAGCAATTTAAATTTATTAACTTTTAAAAAATAGATTTAAAACAACAATTCAGTTTGTTAATTACATACAACAATTTTTTTGTATGTTCCAAACGAAAATATCTAGGAATTGCACGCGATCTCGTTTTTTTCAAATTCTATATATATATATCTTAAAATAAGATTTCCTTGCGAAATTAATATTAAAAAAATTTAAAATTAGCTTCAAATTTGATATCGAAAATACCCATTACCCATTGCAAAATAGCTTCCACCCCTATAAAATGTTTTATCTGAATGGGCAATACCCCAATACATATTGTCCTCTTTATATACCCATAATTGTATGCTGTCAATAAAACAAAACTCTGAATGCCATAAAGAAAAATGAATGAAAATCTCGAAACATTAATATTCCGATAATATTCTTTCTTTATGTCTTCGTATCTAATTTCTTCTTTTCTCCGAATAAAGATACTCAAACAACATCAGAGCTCGGTTCATTAACTTTAAGTAGTGGCTGGACAGAAAGAATACATTAATAATAACAATAAATATTCCAAGTAAACATCTTGTATTTTCCCCCTTTCTGGTTTTTTCTTTATCCATAATTAATTTTCTCAAGAATTTCTTCTTGACGACAATCTAGGATCCTGCTTTAAGCAAGATTCTTTTCCGAGGATATGTTCCAAAGAAATGAATAATTTGAATCCAACAAAACAATGGAAAGAACAATATATTTCATTATAATTAAGTTGAATTTATATTTTTTGGTAATAAAATTAAGACAAAAAACTTTTTTTCGTACTTGATTTGCTGAAAGTATTTTTTTTCATGATTTTCAATTATACTAATTAAGTATTTAAAGTATTATATATTTTCATGTCTAAAGTTTATATTTAAATCATAGGTTTGTACATAGAACAAAATGACCCATTTTGAAAGACTTCATTAAAAATTTATTTTCCTACCATTAAATTATGTAGTTATAATTTAATGAGGGGAATAATATATTGTTACAAGCGGGCGAACGCCTTGAAAGCTCGCGGAAGGAGAAAACGATTGGCGACGTTTGACGAAGAGCTTTGAGATAAATGAGGAATGAGTTATCTATTAGTGATAACGATAAATGAGAAATGAGTTATCTATTATTTGTAGACAATTGAGCTCATCGAAAGGAACCCGAAACTGAAGTTAGAAATAATTCCGATAAAGCATAGTTTTTTCCCCCAGCAATGTTTTTAAGAGAAATAATTAGGAAGTCCTATTTCAAAAGAAAAGAAATGAAAAATTAAATTATACAGTGATATTACGATAAGTAATTTTTACTGAAGGCTCACGTAGATATTCCAACTTTTGGGTTATAACGCAGATAATTCCACTTTTACCTACATAAGACATAACCTACTTGATTAACTTCATACTTCCCAGGCAAACTAATTCTTAATAACCAAACAAACATGAGACTATTTCCGGGGTGATATCAAACGCAACTGACTTTTCCTAAAACGGCGGAATTGAAAAATTATCCTTTCAGCGTAAGCCGATGGTATGCCATGGTGTCTTCTTATCCCACAGATTACCAAGATATTGTTCCGATCCGCGATCCATCATTAAACCGGACCTCATCCATCATTTCCAGGCAATGCGGGCAAGGATCCCTTCCCCCAGTCCATACATTAATCAATGTTTGGGAAAGATGATTCTCAACAAGGCGAGCTTTGTCAGTTTTAGAGAAAATCTCAGTCGCGCGATGACCGTTTAATAAAGATTTAGTAGTCGATGCCGAGTTGCAAACGGGATGGACAGATGACATCTAATCTTTTAGGAAATTGATTAAATGTGACCTGTCAATTCTATTTGCAGCTTCGCTTCTATTAGTAAATCTTTATTAAACTCTATTTAATTGAAATTTTAAATTAAATTGTAAATTGAATGAATGTCC
>JAOUZG010019144.1:1362363-1406602 GCA_026289955.1 Argiope argentata
ATGGCACTCGGTGATCAGAGAGAAAAAGAAAAACAGTAAACTCCTCTAATTAATATATAAATTTAGAAGCTTCGTCAAATTATGTGTATTATGCAGATTTATAAATATTACGATATACTATATAGAGGAGTTTACTGTTTTTCTTTTTATTTTCACTAATTCTCCAAAACTCATTGAAAGAGAAAAAACTCCGTTTTAAATTATTTTTTTAAAAAAATTAAATGATTTTTGTATTTATGAACGCATTAATCAAATACTTCGAAATATGTATTTCATTTAAAAATTGGTATATTCAGTTTCATGAATGAGAGGGTTTCTAACTATGGTTTATTTTATTCATTTTGAAAACCAACAAAGCACTTTATTTCATAAAAGGATAATTTTATTGTTTTTATTAAGCATAAAAATTCAGGTATTGCCATTTATTTCTAATTTCTACAATGGTAGACATAAATTAGGATTCCCAATGCTCTAAATTTTTTGTCTAATATGTTCTGTTTCTGCATGAATTCGGTGATCATAAAGTAGAATAAATCCAGTTATTGGATGAAAACATTCCATTATTCCATGAAATTGTAAAACACAGACGAAGTAACCATAAAAAATTGTACTGAGTAACTAAAAGTTCACAAAAAGACTACAAATCGCTAATACAATCAATTCATAAACAAGAACATTTGAAAAGTAATTAGCCCTACAATGAAGAAAAAATTTCTCGTATGATTATACTATCTTCAAAAATATTATACAGTTATGATATGTTTGAAATTTTATTATTTTGTTACTTGCACAAATATGTTTTAGTATTCAATACCGTGATATTATTTATAAAAATCCACATTTCCTCACTTGAGAACAGGAATTTTTAGTTACACGAAAATTAGATTTTAACTAAACGACAATCATTTAAAAAGTATTTCAGTATAATATTGTATATTGAATCTTCAGCTTCAGAAAACCTTGAAAAAAACTGCTGCGATTCGGTTTTACAAAAATTTAAAATATATTGCATAGTTTTGACATGTAATTTTACGGTCTATACAATTTATAGGGCATATTTTTGTTTAATTATCTAATTATAGGTTTTTATATACTTTGATTCAAAACTTATTCATGTAGGAGAGCATCAAATCTCAATTGAATTTTTACTTATTTTTTAAAGGTATGGAGATTTGTATTTTTGTAT
Source organism: Argiope argentata (assembly GCA_026289955.1). Lineage (NCBI taxonomy): Eukaryota > Metazoa > Arthropoda > Arachnida > Araneae > Araneidae > Argiope > Argiope argentata. The sequence goes on from JAOUZG010019144.1 coordinate 1,363,550, forward strand.
CTTATGGATCAAATCTTATCTTATGATAATGATTTATTTCCTTATTTTCAAAATTTAATTTTGATTCATATGATCAATCATTGAATTGAAGTTTTTCCCCTCTAGCGGCGCCACTTTATAATTGCTTGAAAACAAATCTGTTGGATATACGAATATTTATAAAATGAGTTACAAAGTGAGTAAAATAGAATATATAGAAATTAAAACAATTTTCTAGCATAAATAAAACAATAAAAAAACTAACTTTTTATTTTATAAACTTAAAAATAAAAGTTTTTTAATATGGAAAGATTTTATAATATTAAGAGGCAAAATTTAAATTTTAATCGGTATCGTCTCTCCCTTCCGTTTCCCTCCCCACCTTCAATTTTTTTGAATTAGAAGAGAAAGCTCGCTGACTTTTTTCGTACAAAGCATGTTGATTCAATATTTGAAAGAGTTGCCGATAGTGATGGTTTTGAAAATAATAAATGTATCGTAAAATTTCTAGTAAGTAAAATGCTAAATATGACTTCATTTTTAATACAATATAGGAGATAGTTTTTATGCTAAAATTGGTTTTTTTTCGTTTACTTATATAGCTATTAAAAATTGTTTACGTATGTTTTTGTTTACTGATAGAAATTTCACTTATAATCAATAGAAAAATGGGATACAACGCATTTGCAGTTTTAAGGAGAATGTTCTTAATTAAATTGTATTTTTTATAGCAAAGACATTTCTTATTCTTTTATAATAAAATTGGAATTCTAATATCTTATCAGTTTCTTGTATTTTTTTAATAAAAGATCATGCGGCAACACAATTATTTGAAATTTAAGTTAAATTATATATCTCTCTTTTTTGTTATTTTTGCTGTCCTTAATGATCATAAATACGATATTTGGTTCATATTAATAAAAGTACTAAATGTTTATTTAAAAGAAGCTGAATAAATATATTTAATAAATATTTACTGTATTTAAAATTGAAATGATCGAACCAGATGTCAATTAAATCCTTATATTATGTTATTACGTTGCGAAATTACATGTTTCAAGAAAAAAATTAGTATAAAATAAAAAGGTAATAAGTAATATTGTTTTTCCTTGACAATCAGTTTCATAGTAAGATATTACAGAAATTATTAACCTTCTGAAGTTATTTCGATTAGGATATAAGATCCGAAATCGTTCAAGAAATTTCCTTACCCAGTCTCTGAAACTATAATATAATGAGAGAGACAGCTGAAAAATATAGATCTCATCAGCTTAGGCTATATATTAACTAATTAAAGCAGGACAATAATACATATATTCATCTGACATACACGGTGAAATTTCAGGAGATTACTTCTGATGGTTACATGACAAATTTGTGCATAACATTTTATCGGTAGGAAACATGATTTCTAAATAATATTATTAATCCCCATAGTTGTATTTATATATATTAATATAATTTTTGTTACCCAATAATACTTATTTAAATATACTTGTATATAGGGAACCTGAATTTAACTCGGTCATTTAATCTGAAGATTGTATTTTTTAGTAACAATAAGACAATAAAATATGTATAAATATGTGTAAGTTATTCGTAGGAGTAATAAAAAATAAAACATTTATTACGACGGAGATATATATTTAATAACTATCCACTTTTGACGACTAGATGGTTCACCAGTTTTAATGATCGCTAAAATTTTCAATTAAATATTTTATGTTACTTGGTATTTTAGAAAAGTTTCCTTAAATTATTTTGAAGCTTCGTATTTTAATAGATTTATAAATCACTCACAATATTACTTAAGCAGCTCTGTTCGTTGTACAACGTAACTATCTCATTAATTTTCTATTACCACCCATAAAAATAAAGCTTTAAATTAATGGAAAATGTTAAATTTTTATTATAAATACAAAGGTTTCTTATTGAGATCAATCATGTCTATTTTTATAAGTGAGAAAAATGTTTCTTTTTCATCGTAAAACTCAATTTTTCAGTTTTACTTTTAAAATATTTAAATGATGAAGATGAAAAATCTTTTATTTTAATCAATAAATGTACTTTTGAAAAATTATGCCTTAAATTTTAGACACTCCTTTGGTAAGGGAACCTATTCTCTGAAATAATCTAGGCACTCCCTCTTTTAAATAAATAAATACTTCTATCGTCTTATATCAAATATTGCCTATTTATGAAGTTTTTATATAACAATTTTAGAATAAACGATATTTTCAGACTCATGGGTAAATCACCATCGAGAAGACCTGGCGTAAGATGGCCGATGAAGTGGTCTAAAAAAGCTAGTTTTTATCTTATTTTTTAGTAGTTAGTTTAGTAATTAGTCATCGCTAGTTTTATAGAGTGATATTCAAATCACATAAAGTAGATAGTTTTAATCATTAATTTAGTTGGCAGGAATACAACGCTTTTTCCTTCGATTCCCATTATTAGTTCACTCTCTTCATTATATATATATATATATATATATATATATATATATATATATATATATATATATATATAGTTCAAATATTCAATCGTTAAATTGAAAAAAAATCCTCTACTCAAGTTCAAATACATTTTCTAAACTTGTAATGGATGACACATGTTAGTATAGTTTTTCAAATAATTATTCCTTAATTGAATTAATTCATTCTTAATATTTTAAACATAGTTTTAGAAATTTGTTATGGAAATTGAAATCAACAGGCAGTAGCTCCATCGGTTTAATGCTGGGATTTCAGTTTTTTTTTTCTAATGGAGGTGAGAAATGCGAGTTCAAATCGTGAGAAAATGAATAATTTTTTGGCAAAATATTTATATTATTTGTAATTACATAATAAAAATTAACTTAAATAATATCTTTTGTTGTCCAAAGTAGGATTCAACTTAAATTTGTTTTTCATATTGCTTTTAATTTAAGTTTTTTTATTTAAAAGGTTAGTGTTTCAAGAGTATTTTTGTTGTTGCAAGGGGAAAGGATCTTTGTTAAAATTTAAAATTTGTAATGCATTTGGATTAATTACGAACTCTACTTGCATAAAATATAATTTCATTTTTGACAACTTTTTTTCAGATATTTTAGCCAATTAATAACTCATCTGTTTTTCGCTTATTACAGAGACTATTATGTTTATATAAATTATATATGCCTTGAATAAAACTAAAGTATTGAAGTAATGACGTAGCCACTTTAGAAGAAATCTTTTCTCACTTTTATATAGAAAAAATCACACATTCCCTATTTCATTTCTTACAGACAACCACTGCCAATTCCCTTTTTCTAGGTTTAGTCTGTTGTAAACGTTAATATTTATTTATTTTTTGTCAACTTCATGGCAACGCACTGAAAAAAAACTAATTTATTTCCCTGCATGCCTAAATTACTCCTGCAAGTTAAATAATTTTCTGTGAAATAAATTATTCAACTAATGTGTGTGTGTGTGTGCCCGTTTCATGGATATTAATATGAGGTTCCGACAGAAATTTTTTCCGCGTGCCAATTTAGACTAGGGAGTCTTGAGGCTTTTTAAAGATATGCACGCATTAGGAATTATTATTTCTTCGTTCCTAGAATGGGATCAATTGAACCAGCAGTTTTATTAACCGTGTTTCAGAAATAATTACATAAAAACATTTGGACAAGGAAATAAGAGAAAAGTCAAGAAAATATCAACATGGGTTAAATTTAAATGGAAATTAGGGTTTAAAAGGTATGATAACTCAAATATTATACATATCATTTCAAACATACATATTATATATCTTTCAAATACTAGAGGAAATCTCCAAATTTTGTCTAATCTTTATCCAACCTATTGGTTTCCATAGTTAACTTGCTTTCTATCTTTTCCTACTAATCCAATACATCCTTCTAGTCAGAAACCGATTCACCATTACGAAGATAGGTAATTCGAAAACAGATTCTAGGTTAAAATTGATTAGAAAACTTTGAAATTTAAACCTCGTAGAGTGAATGCCTGAACACAAGCGCAAGGGATAGAGGAGAACTGCGGATTTGAATAACTGTATTTTCCGACCAACGGATTTCTGTTGGAATAATGATGAAGTCCCGCGCGCCCCAGGTAGTAATTTAATTGCTCAGGAGAACTTTAGAAGTTTTTCGTTTTCTTTTTGTCTTCGTTGTCGGCTCGGTGAAATGCAGAAACAGATGGAAAAATTGTTTCCGATGGTGGGTCTTTCGCTAGTCACGGGTGCAGTTAAGTTCATATTACAAATTCAAAGGAAAGGAAAAAAAACCGTTATTGGACATAGAGTGGTGTAGGTAGACCGCCTGAAAATTTCAATATTTTTGAAAAGACGTTATGAAAGAGTGGAAAATTGCTTTTGCTTTCTGTTATTGGATTATGGAATTGAGTTGTCCGATTACATAAGCGTAGTTTTTGACACTTGAAAATTGGAAATCGTAAGTAATTCTTTTTTTAAAGTACATATAATTACAAAGATGTTTAATAACCGCATAACGATTTAAAAATTAACAGATTTGTAGAAAGTCATTGGGTTTTTGAGCATTCATGAAAAGAGTTATATCATGAAAAAGAAATGCCCCTTCCAAAATATTAATTAGAATTATCAGAAAATAGCTTTATTTAAATTTTCATAAGATATCATATAAAAAGATTAAAAAATATTGGCATATTAAAAGACTGACAATTACTGTATTTATTTCAAGAATGTATATCAAAAGGCCATGACTATAATATTTGTATGTAATCATAGTAAATTAAATTATGTTTTTTTATTCCTAGAACATAAAATTCTGGCATTAAAATAGTAACATTGTTTTCAAGTGCAATTAAATGACATTCTTATTCCATAGGAAGCCATTCAGACGTTAATCTAAGAAAATAATGGGCAGTTTGAATAATATTTATTTTATATAAAACAATTCTTTTTATTAAATCTAAGATTCTTTCAAATTAAATCCATCTATTGACGGAAGGAAAATTTAATATCCTCAAAAATAAATGTCGATAAGTTTTTTTTAAATTTAAATAAGGATAAATAGCATTAAAAGTTTTAATTTTAGTTAATTTGGATTAATTGTAAAGGGAAAAAAGTATTGATAATTATTAGGATATTGATATTTTGCTCACTTTTTCTATTTACAGAATTTCTGATGAATTTTCAATTAACATTAATTGTAATATAAAATACATCTTTGAATAAGAGACTTACTATATTTTTATTTTCCACATTTTTTCGAAATAAATAATTTCAAAGTAGGGGTATTTATAATTGTTTTAGGCGTACAATTGCTATAGCAAATCTATTTCGAAAAGATGATTTAAGTAACTGTAATAATTACTCCCGTTGATATGTTAAATTAACAAAAACTACAGGAGTAAAATTTCTTTTTATTATATAATTTTCTGAAGTATATTATTACATATATAACAAAACTTTTTTAGAATTTGATATAGAGGCACTTTTGATTTAGTCTTACAAAAAATTGTACGGAATTTGTTAAAAAAAAGTTTAAATAAATGTTTCGTGATAACCTGAAAGAAAATTTAGTAAAAATTTAAATCTGCAATAGCAAATTTCAAGTTATCTTGTGAAGACATTATTTTTAAGTCATTATTTGTCTTAAATTAAGTCATTAGCCAGTTTAAACCAGTTTTAAACAATCATGAGACTTATCTGTCCATTTATAATGATTTTTTTAACCTTCATTTCCAATTTTTCTAGTTGGCAAACAAATTTTTGAAGTTCGACCGATTTTGAGAGGAAATAACATCTTGTCATAGTTCTTCATCAGCCTTTTAAAAACGCATCTGCTCTCAAAGAAGCATGCGTAATAATAAGCAATACTAGTAAAAGCATGTCAACCTTTTAAAAACGCATTTTCTATAGAAGAAGCTTACAAAATGATAATGTAATACTGGTAAAAGAGGTAAAAATATTCTTGACCATAAATTTTGGAGGCATCAAAACCTGATAACCGAAACACCGCATCATGTTCTCATATAACAAAAGAAAAATATGTCGCTAAATTAAAAGCATATAAACAGTAATTACTTGAAGCATTTCATACTATTATTTTCATTGATTCAAAAATGCAAAATAAATTCTTAAAAAAGCCCACAATTACTGGGAAGCTTCTAACTGGACTTTAATTTAATGTCCAACATCTTATTCTGGAATAACCATATTCCTTCAAAATTCAAGATGCATTTCGTCTAAACTTTATCCTTGTTTTAATAAAGGTTGATGTATTTAAAGGATACTATTAGCAATGATTCTTTTTCCTATAGGCAAGAAAACCATCATTATTGATGATGTATAAATGTTCGTCAAAAGTTTCAAAGGAGGCTTATTCTTTCCCAAATAAACTAGACTGCAGACTAGACTTTAAAAGGAAATAATACAACAATAGACATTTCTTAGTTATTTTCCGAGTTAAATTATTTTTCCACTCTCGTGTCTTTTACCTTCAAGTTAATTTGTAATCATAATTTAGCAGATTGATGTTCCAATCACGAGGTGTTTGTATGTGATTAATCATTAATACTAAAAATACTATTGAACAAACAATAAAAAAAATTAAAGTCAATTCCTACTTAGGTCAAAAAATAAAAATATATATATATATTTAATTTACTTTTTATTAAATAATTACAATTAATGTAAATAATTTATAAAAACTGATTGATTTTCGTAAAAGTTGAAATCGCATTTTTCACCTTCACGAGAAAAATGCCAAAATCCTTGCATTTTGCAGATTGAAATCTGTTGATTTCAATTTTCATTACAAACTGCTAAAACTCTATTTAAAGAATTAAAAAATAAAATTTAATTAACGAATAAATATTTGAAAAAAACTGTATGTCAGGTTTCATCCACTACCAGTTTAAAAAACTTGAGTGGATGAATAAAAAGTTATTTTATTAACAATTGAAAAATTGTACATTATATATAAATATGTGTATAACAATAGTAGGAATTGAAAAACATTTTATATTTCACTTCTTTTCATTCAACGAAAGGATACTTTTGAATCAATAATTAGTCAGATGTGAACATAAAATCCTCACTGTTGAATTATGATTGATGTTTTTCTAATTACCTCCTTCCAAGCTACGCCAAAGCAAACATTTTTACTTTTCCCGTATACTTATTATAGAGAAAGTACTGTGACTGCTGAAAAACGTGAACGCGAGATTTCGACAAATTTTCAAGTTAAAATTCGATGAGTTTGAAAAACACATTTTTAGAAAATGTTTGTCCATCTTATAGTCTGTGTTAATGACAAATATAACTTAACTACATTTTGATCTAGAATAATGAAATTTAGTATACAGCATTTATACCAAATATGAGGATTTCAAATCAAATTTTTAAAATTCTATCCGAAAATGTCTGTCTGTCCAGCTGTTCGAAATTATTTAGAATATAACTACAAAACAAAGAGCGATAGATAAAACCTATGCACAGATGTAACATCTATAATAGATGTTAATAGACAGCGATCCATATTCATTGTTAGTATGAACTTATAAAAACATGTACAAGCAATCACTCAAAAACTAAATGACGAAAATAGATTAAGTTTGGTATGCGATTTTGTAACTACGAATGTAGTTTTATATGAATTTTTTTCAATCGGTAGGGAGAAATGCCTTTAAAACCGAAATTTGATTTTCGGACACAATTAGCCGCATGCTAGTGATTGATCGCCAAATAACTCGCCAAGAATGACTCGACAGATTCGGTAGAAATGCTTAATGCACGCCAAATGTTAATATTACTTAATTCTTGTACTTCAAAGCCATGTAAAGCGTTCTGAGAGATAGTACTTTTATTAGAAAGTATGCGAGGAAATTTTGAGAGACTATTCTCATTGGTTGAAAGACATATCCATATAACCAGCCAGTAATTGAACTGTAATTCATCAATCTATTTTATTTTGACTCTTATAGTTAATCTGAAATCTTTAAAATGTTTGGTTCCAAATTAAGTGTGTTGTTGCATCCGATATGATTGATCCCTCAGTAGCTTTCAAACATATAAAGGGCATGTTTATGTATAAAATATAAAAACTCTTTGTTTCAACCTATATATATTTGTAAGGCTGTTGCTCTTTTACGCATATTATGCGTACTGCCATTACTTCTAGCCGAAAAAAAAGTCACATGACTGCACATAAATCTCGTTACTAACCAGCAATAAAAATACAAGCATGAACATTTTTAGCGAAAAACACTTATTCAAATACACCCTTACATAAAACCATATGTGTTCCAGAAAAAAGAATGAATATACAGCAAACAAAATCAAACCACTGCAGTTTAATGGCTTCAATCGAGGTAGCGAATAACTACTGGTCGCCCCTCGGAATTGATAAGTCATTTTTAATCAAATGTTGGATATTATGGTCGTGTATATATTGTGACATTAACCCTTTGCGGTCCGATGTCGAGTGTGACTCGACATTCAAGACTGTGTAATAACATAATGCCTACATAAACATTACATAACATGCCTACATAAACATTACATAATGCCTACATAATGGTTAAGAGATGTAGATTAATTTTTCAAAGAAATTCGACTTGAAAGAATTATGAATATTAATTTTTCATAGCAATAAACAAATCTCTGTATTAGGTGAATAATTTTGCATCTAATTATTTTTCGGAGTGCAAAGTGTTAAAAGTTATTCTATACTTGTAGTTTCAGACACTGAATATTGTTTATAATAATGAAGACACAAATAAAAATCTAATTATTGACGTTATACTATTGATTTAAACTATAATTCATTAGTTTTAAATTCCTAAAGGCAACCTTTTTTTTTTTTTTCATAATTATTGGTCAGCAAATTTATATAAATTTTATTAGCAGTTAAGTCCCATTTATCAGTTTGTCCAACATTCGGCTTGCAATTAAAATGACATCTTCATTAATTATTTTCAAACAGAAAAATAATGTTTCGGATATTTTCATGCTATTATTTTCCCAAAGTAGAAAATTCAAAGTGTAAATTATAATTCTAAAAGGAATACTTGAAAACCTGACCAAAAATAAGAAAAATACATAAAACATTCGCTGCGTTTTCTGAAAGCTAAATTTAACTGGAAAAATATATATTTCTACGAAATTTATGTATTCTAAAAACAAATATTTTAATAAAAAGAACTTTTATTTAGCATATAAATAGAAAATCAAATACTTTTAGTCTGAAATCAATTTTGTTTGAAATATAATTCTAAAAGTTCTTGAAAAAGTTTGAGAGAATGTAACAAAAAATAACTTTAGTTTTCAGTGTGTTTGAAGCTCTTGGATTTTAATGCCAGCTAAATTTTTCTTAAATTGTTGCAGTACTGAACTGCTTTTTTAATAGTTAGATTTTTACCGAGACTTTGATGATAAAAATATTCTTAATACATTAATTTTAATAATTTAAAAGTCGTATAATTTTAAAAATAAATGAAAAGTCATAGAAACAATTACCTATTTCATTTGTATTTTTATTCAAAATACCATAATTTTTCATGTGTCGAGGGGATCAGTTGTAAAATTTTTATTTGAATTAAAGACTGCTACTTTATTCTTTCGAAAATACTTTAATAAAAAAATTTAAGATTTTCTGCGTCTTATTTTTTTTATTCTACTTTTTTAAATGATTCGATAAAACTTTTAATGAAAAAAAATCAAATTCACACTTTTCAACTTTTTCAAAATAATTACTAACGGTTTCCTTTTTGCTTTTATTCTGGCAAACGCAACAAAGAAATATAATTCTAATTTACGACTCTTACTTTCGATAAAAAGAAATAACATATTTAATTTATTTTCGTCTGTTAAAGTCGACCATAAATTATAACAAACATTTGTTACAATTTTATAATGGTTTAGTATGAATAAAAAATAATGATTAAATATTAAGAACACAAGTTTCCAAAGAAATTAGAATAAGCATATTGAATCATTAAATAACGGTCTGTGTGGAAAAACCTAATAGCTATGGAGACAAAGTTAAAGATACTAGAAGCTGCAGAATTATTGGAGATAGCTCTATGAAAACGTGAATTATTCCAATATTCTTAGAAACCCTTCTTCATGTTATAAAAACTATAAAAAGATCAGAAGACAAAATTTAAATTAGTTAATGAAATTTAGTAGACCTCAAACGAATAGCTGAATGAATTATGTGAATGCTTTTTGCTGTTTATGGTTATTTACTACCAATCGTCTGCTTATGGGTTATTGCTTACTGCAAGTGCAATTTGCTGTCTACATTATTAAGCTTTTCTGCAGAATAAAATGTTATTTATTATTGAGCCCCATGGATTTTTTTTCCAATTTACACCTCCAGAATTGGGTCCTCTGGGATTTTTTTAATTTCTATTGAAACTTTCCTATTATAATATAGCATATATATAATAAAACTTTAAGTTTCTTCTTAAATATACCTTCTTCAAAAACACTACTTTTAAATTTCAAGTTGTGGCGCTTCGACTTGTATAAAGCATAAAGTGTTGAGATCTAATAATTAAAATTTTAACCATTTAACACTTTTTACTGAGACGTCTTATAGGTATAAATCCGATTTAGTTTTGAAAATGGGAAGTTTCTTGAGTTGTTAAAAATTGTTAATGCTTTCGTCCTCTCTTCTTTTGCATAAAAATGTTTACCATTGCAGATTTTTAAAGGTCATATCTCTTACTCACCAAATATAGTTAATGAATAGCGCAAGAACTTCATTCTTATTGTGAAAGAATTTACACTAGGGACGAATATTCTTCTTATTTGCACTACAAAAAAATATCATTTACCTCATGTTATTATATATTTTTGTTTTTATTCCCGTTATATTTTATATTCTTTTCTTTCTTTTTTTTTGTAATTCATTAAAAAAATGTACTGAAAGAATACACTACGGCACGGTACTTTTGTACTTTTTCTTTTGATTCCCATTATATTTTATATTCTTTTTTTTTTGTAATTCATTAAAAAATGTACTGAAAGAATAGACTACATCACTGTACTAAAAATACACTGTATGATGATATCTTACATAAATTTGCATTTGAATTTTTAATAGTTCAGACTTTGAACATCATATGTGTGAAAACTGCAGACCAATTATGTACACACTAGCACCCTTTAAGTAACTCACAATTGCGTTATAATAGCTAAAGATGCGATTAATAAAACTGTTTTTATTTACTTATTTTTGTAAAAAAGTGCTTTTTGAGATAGTAAAAATATTAAACAAATATTATATGAGTACTATAATAGAAAAGATAAATAGTTAAACTCAAACAATTCTTTTATTAATATCTTCAACAATATCGAACTTTAAGCTATATATATAATTCAAAAACGACTATTATTAATGCATATCTATGGCACAACAGAGCCTTTTGTATATTAAATTATGTATTGTAATTGCAGTAATACTGTTTTCCAAACGGTAGAATTAAGGCATTGAACTGATTACATTACATTACATTATATTATATTATATTATATAGATAATTCTGTGACAGGTAAGTTAATATTTCAAAGATATTTCAGTTACAGATGCAATTTATTATATTCTATTATTCTCTGTATTCATAAATCTTCTTAGAACGAATTATTTATAAGCATAAAACTTTTTAAACTTATCTATCGTTATAATAAATGAATATTGGGCAAGGTTACAACAGAGACACAATATCAGTCCTTTTATAATAAATTGAAATAACATTACACATTTTAAAATGTATATTAGATTACAAAATTAGAAGAATTACAAAAGCTTGTTTTATTATTCGTTCGTATTCCAATATTGTTCGTTCTCTATTTTATTACATAAATAATTGCATTAGGCGAAATTAATTACCACATGGTAGTGTGTGAAGTATTTAAAAATGCTTTGAGTTAACAATTAATTATATTTTAATATATTAATTTTCAAAAAATATAAACATTTCAAATATTTATACTATTTATATTAATTACGTTTGAAAGATGAGGAATTACACAAAAAAATCTTTCAGGCCGATTTTCTATTGCAGATTTTCACTATAACAGGAATTTTCCTTATAGAAGGCAGATAACATTAAAAAAATACTAAAGTAAATCCATATACAGATACATCCACTTTAAATTTTCCTCAGAAAAATATTTTACTGTCAAACGTAGAGTCGAACTTGTTATCTATCAATCGAGGAATATCAGTCAATTAGTAGTTCTTGACGTTATCTAATATCTAATAGTAACATTAAAGGATTATATTCAATTTAAAGCTAAATATATTTCCAAAAGAAGATTATTCTTTTGAAATTCATGTTGAAAAATTAAAACTATCCTTAACTTTGTGAATCATAACTATAATAAATTGAAAAATACACCTCCTCCCCCCCAAAAAAAAATCTGAATTCGTTCCTATACTCATAATCGTATTCTCTGTCAAGAAAACGAAATTAAAAAACCCACAAAGAAAAAAAAAGAGAATCCTGAAATATTAATACCCCGATAATATTCTTTCTTCCTACATTCATATCTAATTTAACCTTGTCTCCAAATAAAGATAGTCAAACAACATCCAAAGTCGGTTCATTAACTTTAAGTAGTGACTAGATCAAAAAAAGGAATACAATAACAATAAAAATTCCAAATAAACTTCTTGGTTTTTTTCCCCTTCTTGTATTTTCTTTATTCATAATTAATTTCCTCGCGAATTTCGTCTTGTTGACAATCTTGGTCCTGCTTTAAGCAAGATTTTTTTCCGAGGATATTTTCCGGAGAAATGAATAATTTGGATTCAGCAAAACAATCGAAGAAACACAATCTTTCATTATAATTAAGTTGAATCTACCTTCTTTTTTGTAATTAAATTTAAATCCGAAGAAAAAAAATCTTCACATTTTAGTTGTGTTTATTTACGCTTGTTTGTTATAATGAATGCATTTTTCACTGTTATATAAAATGAATTTCTAATGTTGACACTTGGATTAATGTCTTACAGATAGAATAACATTCATGGATTTGAAAGATTTCATTAAAAATATATTTCTCCAATAATTAAATTAATAATTAATGGATTTATCTTTAAAATGTACGAAAGTATACATAAAATGATGTTTATTGTATATGATCACAATGGAATTAAAATATATAAAAATATATTTATATATTTTAATTCCATTGTGATCATATACAATAAACATCATTTTATGTAAAAAAATATTTATATATAAAAGTAAAGTATATAAAAACCAGAAGTTACAATATTTTTAATTGATTAATGTGCACGAACTGAATACTGTCAAATAGTATCTTATACCCCTTTTGATGTCTTTTCAGGGTAAAAGAATTCATGGATTTTTAAATGTCAAATGTAAGTAAGAACACAATTAATTTCTGCTTGAATTCATTAAAAATTTTCATGACATATTCATTTGATACTGAAAATGGGTTTATTACCTAAAGAAATGTACATGTTGTTGTTACTTATGGCACTTGACATGGACAAGCCCCACTGATGCATCAGCAGATTTTAAGCTGGAAATGTAAGTCTCTTGTTTTACAAGTAGCGCCATCTAGGTCCAAGAGTACGACTTAGCTACAAACACGTCACGACCCTATTTAGGGGGCGGACTTCATTCATGCATATTCATTCACTCATTCATTCATCTCAGATCGTAATTTAGACATGGAATAGAGAACAATCACCCCTGACTCAGTACCTTTAGTTACATTACTCTCAACATGGAAGACTTTGCGACCACGAACTGATTTAGCGAGGGCCAGCCGCCACACACTCGGGGGATCTTTTGGACGGTGAGTTTCGAACTCTTAAGCTAAGGAGTATGAATCCAACGCTCTACCAACCAGGCTATAGCGGCCCAAAAATGTACATTAATACACTATCTACAATACATTTATAAATTTCGGATTATCATATATCGATTGTTTTAATCATGTGTAAAATTATGAAGTCATTTTTTTCCATCTATTTTGACTACTTTTGTATATACTGGTTCATATCTTCTGAATATGATAGAGTACACAGTAATCTTTAAGAATGCAATTCCGTTCTTTATCCAATTGTTATATTCTTATTTGTTTGTGAAGTTTGGTAACATATTTTAGAAACAAATTGTATATCAAACTTAGTCAGGCAAAATGAATGGCTTCAATATGGATTTTCTAGCTGAAATCTCCAATTTTCGAGATATTTCTTTAAAATACATGTCGACAAGAAATATAGTATTATTTCAATTCTCTTATTTAATGATTACCAAATTAACGTTGAGAGAAAAAAATGTAATTCCATTTTAAATCCGAAAGTTAAAGTTTTATGTGCATAAGCGCATGTAGGCAGCAAAAGGAATAAAAAAGTGGACTAGTATGCAAAAGACGCAACATAAAATGAAGAACTTTATATTCGAATCAGACTTTCTAATCTGCAGGTAAAATATCTTCTCCGGAATATTATGCAGGAGGAATAAATATCTCGGATCAACAATGGTACATTCTATTCTTTTATTTTCTTATCCTCAATAAACTTTTAACCCATTAACTAGATTCAAGGGGATACTTTTCTCTTCGGAATTGGACTATTGCCCCACCCACTTTAACCACTTGCGCTACGATTTAACTTGCGATATTTTTCGATCGAATAGGCATAATAACTAATCGCATTCTCTTTGCACTTGCCGAAGCATTATTTCTAAGATTCTCGTTGATATTCATTTTGTAATATGGGTTGAAAAGACTACAATAAAAAATATATTATGTAATTTTTCAACATTATAATAAAATTTGAGGCAGACTACAAGTATTTTTGTGTTAAAAAATTCATACAACACACCCTATCGATTCCAAAGTATATCCGAGATACGCCACGTTACGCAATGTCGTGCACTCTGGAACTGCAGCTCGAATAATGAACGATGCAACTGTTAGCCGACGTGAATGGCACGTCGTTTTTGTTTCTGTGAAAATTACCTATTGACGTGGCATAAACGTCGCTGGTATACCACGTGAATAGGCGCTATAAAGACGTGCTGCTACGGATTGCATTATAACAGTCTCACGGTACATGAAGAAATAATTATCAAAACTGTTACAAAATTTATTTAAAATAGCTGTCAACAGTTTCATTTCTATGTAAAAAATCCATAGAAATGCAATCCAAAAAAAAAGAATGTCAAAAAAGACCTTTACCTGAACTTTCAACCTTGAAAATCGGTATATTCAATAACCAAGAAAGACAACAACGCCCTTTATTTATGTCTACGTTTATTTAAATATTTTAAGAGGCATAAATTATTTATTTATTCAAACATTGTAAGAAGGTGGGAACTTTATAATTACCAGCCATGGAAATGTTAGTTTAAACATCTGATTTTGTTAGTACTCCCCTTGGACATGGAAATATTCTTAATCTAAAAAAATCGATATATCTAAGAAAAATACTTTATCCTTATTAACTAGTTTTAAATTGATTCAAAAAATCGATGCGCTCTTCAGCCAATATGTCTACTATCAAAGCTTATTAACAAAGTAAATCTATGAAAAAACGAATTGTATTATCGATAAAAGTTTCATTATTACTGAAGAAAATATTAAATTTGTTGTTACCTGCTAAAGAACTCTCAAAAGCAAATTATCCTTAGTCAAGTTAAGCCACTATCCTTGCAATTGTGTTTACCTTTTAATGAAATATTAAAATAATTTTCTTGATTTGATATTTTTCTGGATATGAATGAAACATATTATTAACAATTTCAATACATATATTAAATAAATATATTTCATGTTCGATTGCAATATATAAGTTTAAATGGTGTTAGAAGTCGTAACATTATTTCGAAGACAAAAGAACAACCCGCAGAGATTTATATAGTTGGAATACTCCAAAGATATGAACTCAGAAGATTCCAAAGATATTAAATCAGAAATACAATCTAAACATTCCTATTATTCTATATATTCTCTGATGAAAAACTTTATAAAGTTTCAGGAAACAATGTGGATAGAGAAGTTTCTGAGAGTAAAGTTTCTAAGAGTATGCATATGAGTCGTTATTTTATAGAAATATTTGCACTTGAAATAATACCTAAAAAGATATCATTTATAGAAGGTTCATTCGAATATTGTTTCCGAGTAAGAAAGATTGAAAAGATATTGCGCCATAGGAGTCGTTTTCAAAACAAGGCTACTTACGAAATGGTTTGATGTATTGCATACATGAATTTATTCGTTATAATTAATTTAATTAAATTTAGGAACATTGAATTTTCTAAAAACATTCCACTCGTTAGGCTTAAAAGTTTAATTCATGAAGACTTTTAAAAGCTATTTTCTTTGAACTGGGAATAATATATTTAATTTATAAAAATTGAAAGCATAATTTTATTTAGGATTTGAGATGTTGTTGAACTAAATTATAATTCATTAAAAAACAGAAAAAAACTTTTAAAAATGGTATTTCTTGTATGTTACCGTTAAAGTAAGAATTCCGTTATTTTATAGAATACCTAGTTATTCCATGAAATAACTGATCGTGTCCGTTAAAGTGTAAAATTCTCTTGTATTTCATGGTTTAACTAGTTATTTCATAGAATAACGATCTGCAGGCCGTTAAAGTGTAAAATGATATGTAACATATCATATATGATACGTATCAACCATATCAAATAAAGTTGAGCAGAAAATTCGCTAATTGTCTTTAAATGAACTTAATGTTGAAAGAGAAAGAGAAAAGTCTAAAAAATGTTTATAAATTCAAGTGAAAAAGGTGAAATTAATGTCTGATAAATCTCATTCTGAAGCCTCTGTGAGATTTTCCGTCCATATCCCTGTGCCTGAAGTTGACAGAGGAAAAGGTGATGCCAAATCTATTTTAGCTATCATCATAAAGACAACCGAAGAAGGCACAAGAAACGGCCGCATAAAACAATTATATTCCCTATCCCAGTTCAGTGTCTGCGAACAAAAATAAATTGAAATCGAAGAAGTACCGGATGTAGAACTATCACTCCGGTCGGTTGCTACAGCTCAAAGTTTAGGTACTGGTCTGGGATTTAAATGTTCGTGTAAAACCCGGTATGTCAACAAAAATTGTTTTTGTTTTAGAAATCTAGTTCTTTGTAATTCCAAGTGTCATTTTAGTAAGCCTTGTTGTAACAAATTAGTTTGTGGTACGTTTCCATAAATACCATTTGTACGCTGCATAAATTAGATAAATTCCTTCTTTTTCATTTTAATTGTCTATCATTAGTCCATTTATAGAATACCTAGTTATTTCATTTTAGATAAATTGTTTATTTTACCCTTTAACTGTCTCATTAATTTGTAGAATAACTAGTTAAAGTGTCAAATGAATAACATATTACAAACTTTAACGCATACTATCAGTTATTTCATGGGATAACTAGGTATTCTATAAAATAACTGCATTATATTCTTTAATGGTAACATATATATAAAATCTATTAAGACCAATGATTGATGGCATTTCTAAAGAAATCTTATTTTTGTAAAGTAGAGTCTTATTATTTCCTAAATATAGTGATTACACTCCTGGTTTATATAGCAAGGACATTCATTTATCATATTTATCACCTCTCTATTTATTACGAACCAAGGTATCATAATGAATAGGAAATGAGTTATCTACTTAACAGAGACCACAAAGCACTTTTATAAAAACCAGAGACTAAGGAATTCGATTAGGGAGTGGGTATTTTTTTCGCTAAATTTTTTTTTCAAGATTAATAACAGAACTCTGATGTCTTTCAAAAGAAAGAAAATGAAGATTTTCAAAATACAGTGAAGCCCCAATAAACATCTCGTTGTTAAATCCGAGACAGATTGTTCGGTTTTTGAATAATACAGAATATTGCAACTATAGGGCAGAAGGCGTAAATCCACTTAATTAACTTAATACTCCTTAGGTAAATTAACGCTTAATACATCCAACAATAGACATGTATATTCTTGATGATTTTTTAAAAAGCTTAAAAATAGATAGTTTTTAACCCATTCGCTCCCAACGGTGAATATGCTCGTGATACTTTCAATATACTATAACGTACAACTTGTCAAACTTGCAAACTTTTTATGGCCACAAACATAAATATACAA
This sequence comes from Argiope argentata, assembly GCA_026289955.1. Lineage (NCBI taxonomy): Eukaryota > Metazoa > Arthropoda > Arachnida > Araneae > Araneidae > Argiope > Argiope argentata. The sequence continues at coordinate 1,381,649 of JAOUZG010019144.1, forward strand.
GCGTAAAAATTTCAAAAAAGCTACAAATAAATTGCTTTTACAAAACTTCTACTTTATTTAACAAATATATGGTATTTTAATTAGTTAAATAGAATAGAATCTAAAAAATAGAATCTAAGTAATGGTCAGCAGTGAATAATTAGCCTTTATTAATTTATAGAAAATTGTGTCCCGTTTTTTAGTATTTTTATACTTTCATCTATTTGTGTAATTCATGATTTTTTTTTGTTTAAACTTGCGCAAATAAGAAAAAAGATATCGAGTCCTGTTACATTCCCATTGCCAACCACAAGTATACTCGTGTTTGATTTTTATATACGTAAATGATTGTTTATGATAAAATACATGTATTTATTTTGAAATAATAAAACTTAAATAAACAATAGCACTCAAAACAGAATTGGCAATGGGAATAACTTCATACAATTTAGGCTTGGCAGCGAATGGGTTAATATTTGCATATTAATATAAAATAATTATAATATGAAAAAAAATTATATAAATATAAAAATCTATATACCCAAAATATAGAATGAAAATTTTTTCTAAAAAAATTGTAAATAAAACCTGGTTTTTTTGTTTTAAACTAAAAAAGGAGGCATAAAGCAAATGAAATCTTTTATTTTAGTGTTTTATCAAATTACTTACTTAATATTTGCAGGTAGTCCAAGGAATATAATCATGGTGCCTAAACTAAACAATAAGCTGTAGTTCTATCTAGTCTTCAAATAAATGGGCTCAACCAATCAATTACACGGTGTTTTTAAAACCAAACCAACAATATTTTCCGAACATTTATAAATTTTCATCACTAGCTATTTCTTAGAAATCTATTAGTTCTATATCGCCTTATAAAGAGATTCAATTTTAATAAAATTAGTTAATTTCTATAGTGAAACAGTCGGGTCACATTGTATTGGAAAGGATATCATGACCGCATTTTATAAAGCAATAAAACTAGGTAGGAACAAAATGCAAATGATCAAACTTGTATATCAATTGCATTTTCCTATTTTGACTTCATTTTTTATTTACATTTTTTTCAAACCAATATTATAGAAGCTAATTATTGTTAATGTCAATTATTATTTCAAAAAACTCGAATATCACTCCTCTTTTCAGAACAATTTTTGGTTCTGGAATGACAGAAAATATTAGGGAAGGATGATTCTAAAATTGCAACATATCTGATAGAATAAATAATATTCTGATTTAGGATATTTGCATTTAAAAATTTAACATTTCTAGTAATAACGAAGACCTTTTTTTTCAGCACTCAAAAATATTTCCTTGTATTTTTTTTTAAATATACAAAATATTATAACCTTCTGATAATGAATCAGCAACGATCCCAATTTAAATCACTGACATTAGAATTCTAGAGAATGATTCTTTTTTGAACAACAAATGTAAATAGAGTAAATTGTTACAAATGTGTTAATCATTTTTAAAAAGTTCAAAGCTTAATAATTCATAATTAAGCCAACGTAGATTAAATCAAAATTTTCTCAATCACAAGAAAGTAATTATAGAAGATTATTTCATAAGGATAAAACAAATCAGGATTTCCGAGTTCAAAAACATTGTTCACTTTACACTAAATACATGGTCGAAAATGTATCAAACGCTACTGACTTTTCCTAAAACGGCGAATTTCAAAAATTATCCTTTCAGCGTAAGCCGATGCTATGCCATGGCGTCTTCTTATCCCACAGATTAACGAGATATTGTTTCGATCCACAATCCATCATTAAACCGGACCTCATCCATCATTTCCAGGCAATGCGGGTAAAGATCCTTTCCTCCAGCCCATACATTAATCAATGTTTGGGAAAGATGATTCCCAACAAGGCGAGCTTTGTCAGTTTTAGAGAAAATCTCAGACGCGCGATGACCGTTTAATAAAGATTCAGTTGCTGACGCCGAGTTGTAAAAGGAATTGACAACTGACATCTACTGTATTTGTTATATAGAAATATTAAAATGTAATTTGAGTGAGTTTTGGAACAAAGACCTTTGGTATTTGATTAACAGTAAGTTATAAATATATATTTAATCTGATATTTCTAGTAATTATCTGAAATAAAAATTAATTCCAGATCGTTACTGGATTCAATTTCATTTGTAAGTAGAATCCAAGAAAAATATCAGCTTGTTTTATAATACGAGATATGTTTAAATTTTACAGCTCGCATTTAAAACTTTAAATAACGACAAAACGCATTATAAAGATTTAAAAATAATATAATTCACGATAGATGGGAGTTGGTTCTGTCTCTTTATTTCTATTTATTGATTAAGACACAACGCAGGGCATTGATTAAATTTTGAAATTCCTCCATTTCTAAAAACTGTTCAGCAGATTAAATGTATTTGGTATTCACGAAAGTAACAAAACATTTTGAAACTTCTATCTTATTTGAAAATTTGTTATTTAATGTCCTTTACTAGATGGTTTGGAGCTAAAACTTGCTGCCCTTCGAGTGGTCAATTTTAAAATCAATAAAATAAAACAATTTCATTAAAAAATACGATTTCCTTTATTGAAATAAATATTAATGTATGTATTCAAAATTTAATATTATCACATACAATCAATGAATTTAAGTTCTATTTCTTAAGAGGGATTCTAATTTATACCCAAGTGAAAGCGAATTGGTTCGAAAATTTCATAACATATAAACAATGAAATACAAAGGGATTTAAAAATAGAAACTGTTTTAAGTTAAAAAATTTCAACACAAACGAAGAATCATTAAAAATATTTTTAATTGACTTTTTAGCTTGTAATTTTAAAAACAAAATTTGCTGATAAGAAAGTTCCACAATAGAGGATCTTTTGTACTTGCAAAGGTTTTAAGAATCAGGCATTTCCTGCACATATTCACTGTTTGTATAATAAAAGTATAATCGTTGACTTTTTAGTCCAAATAAAATCATCTATTTATAAAAACAGCCAATACAGATTTTTCAAAACTGCTAAAATTTCATGCTACATTAATCAAGGTAAAATATATACATTCATATTTTTTAATGAATATAATGTACAATTTAGATACTACTTTTTGTAACAATTAACGTATAGTTAAAATACTACTTTAGTACTGACAATTTTAAGAAGACGTTTCGTAAATAAATTATAATGTCTTTTGCAGCAAGGCAGTTCCTTATCCTCATTAAATGACGTCACATTTGTAATATGTGATTTCTGCTAATTTACTTTCACAAAAAATTATATAACAATAAGTACTTGCTGTTTGGTTGGTTGGTGTCGGGTCCATTTGAAGTCAAATTACTCCATGTCCCAGAATCACGGCCTTGGCAATGTTTACTTCCTAGTTAAATTAATGTTTGTTCTTATAGAGCATAAATATTACACTACATTCGCATTAAGACGAAATATTATATATTTTTCACTCATGTGTTTTAACTATGCAAATACATTGGATTCAGTACAAATGACGCCAACTGGGAATAAATTACCGCAAAATATTGCAGTAAAATTCTGCAACACTTTTATTAACCCTTTAGCTGTTCGCCCTGCGATTTCCTTGGGCAACGTAAAAGTATTAAAATTTGTTCAACCCACGATTTCCGCTGGGATGTATTTCTCCGTATATATATCTCTGCAATCTACTCTTTTTCCATTCATGGTTTCGTTTCAGTTTTTTTTTTGTTTCATTCGGATAACAGTTAGCGTTAGTTATCCATAGTTCTATGAAATATATAAGCATGTTTTGTAAGATTTTGAAGGCTCTTTCTGAAGGTCAAAGGCATCTGGCAGGAAACGTTTCGCAATTTGTGAACCTATTTCCATAAACGAATAACGTAGCAAAAGGGTAAAAAAATAAAATTAAAAAAACAACACAGTTCGGTTTTAATATAAAAATGAATATTTTCTTTTCGAAATTATATGAGTTTTAGGGAGGAGACATTTGCTAAAAGTTATAGAATATTGTTACAAGCGGACAGCCGCCGCAAACGCGAACCAAGAAAACGTTGGCGGCGCTTCACAAGGAGCTTCGTGTCAGCCGAGTTGATTTGGAGAGGGGAATTTTCTGCTAGATCACTTAGCTATATAAGGAATGGGTTGCCGCAGTTTCGGCAGAGTGAGTTTCCTCTCGGAAAAGTAGCGTCTCACTGGACTAACGGATTACTTTTCTCGCTTGTTATTAGTGAGTTGTGTTTACGTTTGCTGATAACGTTGTATTATTGAGCTCGCTGTGATTTACTGTTTGCTGTGCTATGCGTTATTTGTTTTGCAGTCTGTGTTTATTGCGCGTAAGGCTTGTATTTACGCTGTTATTGACTGTTGACTGCTGGATTGTTTTTATCTGAAGTTTCCCTTTCTCAAGTCATCCCGTAAATAACTGTAAATAGCTGTAAATAAATTTGTTTGAGCTGCCATCAAGTAAAGTTCATTCAATACGAACCCGCTACGCTAAAATCGTAACAATATGTTAATACCACAAAGCATTTCAAACTCTGTGAATTTAAAACACATAGCACAAATATTATATTATATTATATATATTATATTATATATATATATTATATTATATATATATATATATATATATATATATATATATATATATATATATTGGAAATATTTCAAAATAAAAACATTCCGACAAAGATAATTCCGTCATTTTTCTCAGTCAAACTTCTAAAGTTACATAAGTAATATAAAAAAATAAGTCGATTCCTACTTAGGTTAACAAAGACAAATGTTATCTAATTTTTATTAAATAATTACAACTATTATAAAAATTATCAAAAAACTATTGATTTTTTCAAGAATCAAAATTTTTACCTTCACGTGAAAAATACTAAATTCCTTGAGCTTTACCTACTAAGCTACTGCTGGTTGGTTTCAATTTTCATGACAAAATGTTATAACTATTTAAAATTGTAATAATTAAATTTTATTAATAAATTAATACTTGAAAACATGCATGAGTTTCGAACACCAATTGGTGCAAGACAAAGCGAGAATTTTGTACTCCAATCGGGTTAACAAAATAAAGATTAGAAATTTTTCGAATCCTTTAACCTGTTTTATTTTAATTCAAAAGTACTTCAAAGTGAATCCGAAAGTTCGATGAATTAACAATGTTTAATTTTTAATCTATCAAGCAGTATGAAAATAAACAGAATCATTTGAAATAATCCGTCAAAAAGATGTTAAGTATAGCCCCATTGATGTCGGAAAAAACTGAATTCTAACTCATTTGGTGGTGGAGAAATGAAGATTTTTGATTGGGAAATTGGTTTTTAATTAATAAAAAAAGTCACCAAATTAACGAAACTGTATTAACATGAATTGTCATCCACTACTAGTTATTAAAAATTTACTTGAACTTGAGTGGATGAATAAAAAGTGTTTTATTCACGACTGATAATTTGAAATCTATTTTATATCTATATATAGGGAGAGTCTGAAATAACAGTAAAAATTGAAAAAAGATATATGAAAGTATTTGTGTTTTATATTTGAAGTTTTTTGTCTTAACTACCAAAAAACACGATATATCATAACAAAATGCATTTGAAAGTAACTGAATTGAATTTCTAACCTCAAAACTGTTTCAACGGTGCTAATTTTTAAAAACAAAGCACATCAAATGGAATGCAATTTTGGGGGTGCATAAAAGAACGCACCCTGTCTGTAATGTGATTGGAAGTTTTCCAAATGGAAACCTTAACAATGAAAAAGGTGGAAAATCTAACTTCTGCTCTGAGATGGAACGACTCTTCGTTGTCGGAAGATTGAAGTAATTTGATTTTTTTCTCGCCTTCTTCCAAACAAAACCTTTTTTAAAGAAAATAAAGAAGTCATGTATCACAGTTTTGGATTTTCAAGCAAAACTCGTCGGACTGTTTTTTCTTGTTTTATTTTATGTTGAAAGAATAGAAGAGAAAGTTAATGTTTTTCAAATGGCAATTTTCATTTCTGTGTCTCCCATTTCTTCATAGATTTAAAATTACTGGCATTAAAAGTATTTTCTATAATACGTGAGATCCCATATCTAAAATTAATAATTTTTAGAAATCTCAAAATTATTTTTTGTTATCAGAAATATTTTTTCGTTGGAAAAAAAACTGCGATTTTAAGACTAAAATTCGTTTTAAATAAATACTTACAAAAGTAATTTTTAAAAATTCTCTACACTTTCTGTATGTCAAATTGACAATTCCTCTAACAACTTTTATATGGTTTTTTAAACAATATAAAATACTTTTTTTGATTAGTTCTCGAAGTATAAACTGCTTGTGGGCCAACAAGTATACCACAAGGCTTACAATTGTAAGTCATTTCACAATTAACAGTAGGATGAATTTAGAAAAAAAAGACAGGCACAAATGCAAAGAAAAAAAGAGGGAGAAAGCAAACACACAAGTTAAATACACAAAAATTGCTCACAAACTAGCAGAAACACATAGTATATGTTATAATACAGTTGAAGAAGTATAATAAAATAAAATAGAACATTCAAAACACAAATACAAAAGAATATATGCAAATATTTCTAGACAGACACACTGAAATTAAGTTTAAATAACACGGGGGAAAATACTATCAATATATGAACAAAATGAAATGTAAGATTATTTATTCTGCGCAAATGCAGATAAATGAGGAGGTCAAGCAATATTGTTCTTTAGAAGCCAATTCCTGAGTTTACATCTTTCGTGAATAAATTTAGTGCCCTCAAATATCAAATGCTTGGCATCTTGGACTGCACCACTGTAGCACAAACACCTATATGAGTCTGTGACAAATTGAATCGTTTTAAATAGGCTTTAAAGTTTCCATACCCAGTCAGAAACTGAGTAAGCTCATAATTTGACACCTAGTAGTGAGCATTTAAACGACTCTGTATGAATGGAAAAAATTCCTTATCAAGTTTCGCATTAATAGATGCTTGGTATAAATTATTCCATTCAGATACAACCTTATCTTTAAAAGACTTTCTTTAAATAAGATTTTGGAATGCTTATATATTGACTATGTATTAATTCCTAAAATATGAAAATATATTTGCATCAAGAATATCCAGATACATACATTTTCAGAATTCATATATATCACAAAGGATATTAACAAACAGGGAGATACTTAAGGTAAAAATGAAAATGAAATAAATACAAAAAAAAAAGATTCATGTAAATATCAAGCAAAATGGAGTGGACTTTACGGAAATGAATTAAAAAAACTATAATGCATAACAAAAAGTAATGGCGCATGTTTAGTTACAATAACGTTCGATTTTAAAACAGCCCTCGAGATGTTTTGGAACGGATATCAAAATTTTAAACCATAGTCAGATGACGAGGACGACACCTGAGCTGGCACATCCCTCTCAACATCACGTCAAACCAGCTGGGGGACGTTGGGTAATGACATATTTAACATGCAACTGACCCCCTTACACGATGGTTCTTCAGTGGAACCGGGACTCGAACTTGAAATCCTACGGCTAACAAGCCGAGACCTTACCACCAAGGCACCATCGCCCCTTGACATATTTACACAATGGCTTTTTTAACATGTGTACAAAAATACTACTGTGTTGGGTACAAAATGAAAATATTTTCTGAAACAAAAATGCCTTTTAAACTATGAAATTCTTCTATTTCTTTATCAATCCCTGAACCTTCAATCTCTTTCTTTCTCTACAATTACGCGGGCAACACTAACTATTAAACCAAACAACCTTTTGTTACATGGGAAACTTCTGCAGAAAGAGACAGCTCGTGTTATAAGGAGAATTAGAAGCAACCTTTTGCTGTTTACACTAATCTGCATCTTTAGGGTATTATCTGGCGTTACCGCCAAGTCTTGTCACCTCCGATTTCGGCAGTCGCTTCATTATTACGTGCTTTGACGCTTCTAATGCACTTTAGGGAATCCTTTTTATAGCTCTGAATACAAAACAATAACACGTATTTCATAAATCTTAGCAGTTTGTTTGAAGATTATATATTACATCAATATGAACCATATCTTTTAAAGTGTTATAAAATCACTACTGTTGCTATGATTATAATGATAATTCCAACTTTTGGGATTGATCTAAAGAGTAAAGATCAATAAGGAATATAAATGTAAATTTAATGTAAAACCATCATTAGAATAAATTTTCAGAAGTCATGCATATCACAAATGATTTTAACAAACACAGAAATACTTAAGGTAAAAAATAACAGAATGAAATCCAAAAAAAAAAAGAATCATGAAAATATCAAGTAAAATAAAGGGCACATCGCGAAATTGAATTTTAAAAAATTATGATGCATAACAAAAAGTATTGACTCATGTTTAGTTATATCAACGTACCAGTTTAAAACAATACTAGGAATATTTTCGGACGGACGTCGTAATTTTGAACCGGCGTTAAACGACGAGGACGACACCTTAGATGGCACTCCCCTCTTCCCGTCATATCACACCAGCGGGAGGACATATAGCCATGACAGATTTTACATGCAACTAACCACCTTACACTACGTAAGACGATTTATAATAGTAGTATATATGATATAATTTTAATAACTATCTTTTGACTGAATACAATCTTGCTTAATGGGCTGAATTCAGACACAATTCGTATTGAAAAACGTATAACATCATCTTGAAAACACATTATGCTTCACGATACTCTTTGTGTGTGACAATAGTAATCCTTTTCATCTATATTATATGAAATTACTCATAATCACATTATATACAGGGAGATATCCAATTAATGGTATATATTTTAATAATTGATGCAGGGCATTATAACTATCATTTTTTTGTATCAGCTGTAATAATGCGATAAATTGAAATCCCAATTCCTATAGTGAAGATTCATAACTTTGATACAAAGCCTTCATATTTATGAGATATCGAAATCAAAACCTAAATAAAACTGCAGAAAAATTTCGTCTGCAGTTTTAGGCTGAAAATCTATAAAACATATGTTACTTGATCCTGAAATTTTCAAAGATTATATTTTGAAGAGATAAATATACCTTAAACATAGATATATTATTTACGTGAATAGTTCTGTGTAACTTTTTCATAAAGGAATTCACAAACATTAAATTATTTAATAATTACTGTTAGTGTAAATTTATTCTTAAAAGGAGCCTTCACTGTCATGACTATTATAATGTACAGTATACTAAGATGAATTAAAATGTAATTAAGAAAATATTTCATGTTAGTTAATACATTTCATTTATTTATTTATTCTCTAAATATTCTGACAATATATATTTAACTTTATTAAGATATAGTATTAGATGCGTCATAACATTTTAATGAATAGGAAATGGAAGGCTTCCCTCGTGTACAATCTAGCATTTCAAGTAATACCTTAAGCCTAAATGAACATAAAATACTATGATATATGGGATGTAATAAATAAGATAAACTCTAAGCTCAATCATCTAAGCTGTTAAATTGAAGCAAAATGAAAAAGAAAATATTTTCCAAACGCTTTAACGATATAGTTTCTCAAAAATTGACCATCAATTCAAATTTAGAAAGATAAGCAAGATTAATTAATAACGCATATTAATGTCTTTTTTACTTAAAAGCAAAATATAAACGAAAACTGTCCCATTAATCATGATTATTCCTCCTTAAATCACTTTCCCATGTTAAATTCTAAAAATGAACGGAGGGAAGATTCATTTCATGTGTATACATATGTTTAGATGAAGCAATCAATTAGAACATCGTCGATGTTCATAAATCTTTAAACTTATATCTTTGCTTTTGACATAAATGGGCTTAAACAAAATATTTCATTGCTTCTTTTTTTCTCACTACATATGCTATTACAGCTTTGTTCTTGAATTTATTATGATAAAGAAATTATTCGAGATTTTTACGTACAAATGATTTATGGGAAAAATCCAATCAAGGGTCTTATTTTATGTACATGCACATGCAATGCCTTAAATGCCTCGCAGATTCTGTAGAATTTTAAATTCTTTTGTCTCTTTGGTAAAGTAATAAGAAAGGCAAGGCAAAAACAAATGTAGATATCAAAAATTAAGCTACTTTGAATATAAATGAAAATAATGAATTTTAAAATTAAAGATATCAAAGTACAAATGTGTATTTTTAATTATTTAAAAAAGTGCTGAAGAGTTATCAAATTACATTTGTATATTTATTGAATAATTGGGAAGGCTTGCCTCTTCGTTTATAATGTACAGATTTGATGTGAATAAATTTGAAATCGTAAATAAGTATTTACTGACAAAATATTTATTACTGCCTATATGCAATGGTCCCACATTGTTGTCAGTTGTAATCAATTAATATTTTTATATTATTTAGCGTAAGCATATTGTTACTTTTTTAGCGTTGCGGGTTTGGATTGAATGGACTTTATTTGAGGACAGCACAAACAAATTTATTTACAGCTATTTACAGGTATATACAGGATGACTTGAAAAAGTAAAACTTCAGAAAACACAATCCAGCAATAACCAGTCACTTACAGGGTAAATGCAAGTCTTACGCACAATAAACACGGTTTGCAAAACAGCTATAGTATAGCACAGCAACAGTCAATCACAGCGAGCTCAATAACACAGCGTTAACAGCAAACGCAAACACAGCTCACTAATAACAAGCGAAAATCCGCTAGCCCAGCAAACCGCTTCTCTTCCTTCAGAGAGCAACTCTCAACGAATTCACTAACTGACTCCTTTTACGGTAAGCCTCCCCTTATATAGCCGGGCCCGCGACCCGAGAAGAAACGCGGCGCAGCCAGAATTGTATCGGGGCTACCAGAATATTCCCCTCGCCAAGTCAACACGACTGGCGCGGGGCTCCCTGTGAAGAGCCACCAACGCCCGCTTGTAACAATATTTAATTTTATGGTATATAACAAAATTCTAAATATTCACTAAATTAACTATCGCTAACCAACTATTTCTAAATTAACTTAAATTTTTGGTAAAAGATGTTTAGTGTGCCCCTTGCGTCGTCAGGATGGGAAGTAGCCAATAGAGATGGTGGACAAAGTAAACTAATACTTCTGGAAAATGGTTACAGTCACCACTTTTCGCAATATAATAATTATTTTTTACCGATATTTTTTTCAGACAGTCTGAGCCGGTGTGTTGGGCTCAGGGCAAAAGTTAGAGCATGCGATGCCTCCGGTATCTGTGGAAAGCACAGGGCAGAATTTCTTAGCTTAAAGAAACATCCTACGACTTCGCTAGGAGCGGGAACCTAGTAGCTTCGATAGCACATTGAACATGAGGACTGTGTTGATAACAGGAACAGCACATAATCAAAAGAAGAGAAAGAACAGAGGAAGAAGCAATCAAGCCATTCTCCATACAAAATTTCAAGCAAGCATTATTTCCTAAATTCATCAGATCGCAGAAAAATATATATTCCACTCACCCTTCATCCATTCGATTCGAAATACTGTCTTCCATTCCACTATTCTTGCACGATTACCGGCATAATAAATTAATGAAAACCAGCCGTTAGAGCAAAAAAACAAAGAAACGAAATAGAAAGAAAGATAGAATTATAAGAATTGCGAAGAATTCCATTGCATCTGATATGAAACGTTTGAATGCAGATGATTTCGTGAAATATGAATTCAGACGATTTTTTAAAGCGCATATTAAAAATTAAAAATTGCAAAAGAATAAAGCTCGTTAATTCGTGTTCATATTAAAAATAAAATTGCAGTCTTTGATTATAATAAAAGTCTTTGATTATAATAAAATTAAAATATTTCATCGATATTCTTTATTACTTTTAATAAACATTTTTCTTAAAATAGTCGTAGTTCATATTCAACTCAATCATTGTTAGAAGTAGTAAACAAAACATTAGGTTTCCTAGAAGAGCGTTCCGTTGGGTTGCCATATTGGCGACTAACTCGGGCGAACACTATTGATCAATTTAAACCTTTAATTTTATGGTATATAGCAAAATCGTAAATATTCGCTGAATTAACAATCACTAACAATTTCTAAATTAACTTAAATTTTTTATGGAGAAATTTTTGGTCGCTTCTTTCTCTTCTTTTTCTTTTCTTTTGATTATTGTATGTGCCTGTTACCACACAGACATTATGTTCAATGATCTGGCGAAGCTACTATGTTCCCGCTCAAGCCTGCACTAACTTTTATTCTGCACTGAATAAACTGGCGCAACTGATCTTAAAAAAACATTTATCAGTGTAAAAAAATCTATTATAATGCGGAAAGTGGTAACCGTTGCGCAGAAGTGTTTGTTTACGTTTTCCGCCATCTTTATTGGCGACTTGGCATCCTTGGCTAGCAAGAGGCACACTAAACTTCACTTTTACCAATTAACATATCATTATATTTCCTGCTTAGTCAAAAATTGATGGAAAAGTTGGATTGTAAGCAACCTTTATAAAAGTAGGAATAGCAGCATTTCAGGAAGAAAGAGAAAGCAATGCTTCTAATATACAAATACACATTTAATAAATAGAAACAAATCGTTCGGCTTAGTGACAAGGGAATTTTCTAATTCATTTGCAACATTTATTCAAAAATTTGTCTTTTACATTAATATTAAATTTAAAATATTAAAAAAACTTATTATTTATTTAAACAATGAGATCTAAGAACCGTCATTTATTTCTAGAAAGTCATAAAAATTATTTACTTCAAAAGGAGATTTGATTAAGACATATCAGCTCTCCTTAAATCAACCATGCCTAGTAACGCAATACGGCTGTGTGTAATAATGTTTCAATATAATATACATGCATTTTTCCCTATAATGTATTGTATATATATACACCTATATACCACATTGTTTACTCACGTGTACAATATTGTGAGAACGTGTGAAGTAAATTCTATCTTGAAAGATTCGGGATAAGTTACTTCCAGTTTTCTTCTTATTGTTTATTAACATTAATATAATTTTTTTTCTTTATTTAGAGATAAATAGCTTCACTATAACTATAAATCAATCAAATTGGTTGGTTTAAAATGAATTTAAAAATCAATTATTAATTTGTCTTTAATTGACAAACAGTCTTGTCTGAGACAGAACAGAAGTCATTCTTATATTTATGCTTATTTCCTATTGCATAATATTTTAAAACATACAGAAAAGATATTTATCAAAATAAAACCATTTTTAATTATAGTTTCCTAACTTCGATTCCACGAGGAACATTGTCATGTTTTCAAGGATAAAATATACGAAAATGTCGATAAGAATTCCTGCTTTATTACAATACAGTTTGTTATAATCAATAAGCAACGCACTTAAACAATTTAACGACTTACCCTTCGTAATATCAATGCAGTGCAGGACAATGAGACTTGCGAAAGTTATTTTTCTTTTTGAAAACAGTCGCAAATAAGATCAATGAATCTTTTTAGTTATCTATGCGCACAGTAAAAAATAATGTTCATTTCTTTGCTTGCTTCGAAACCACTAAGGCTACACCTGTGAGCTTTGTATCACATTTCTCAATTACCACTTAAGACCATACTGATTTCCATCGAGCTGATTCCACATTCAAAGATGGAAGTTACAGTTATTGCAATGAAAAAGATATAAATATCAGATAAAATCCTTGCAAACATTAAATATGTTTTGCTTCATATAATCTCTACTTCAAACAAAATGTATAAATAGCCCTGTGAACAATATCAATCGCAGCAAGCAAATTAAGGACAAAAAATATATGAAAAAAAGATTAAATGGAATTTATTTTGATCGGATCTTAAGATCATTAGAAATTTCCATTCGAACCCACCGAACAACATAGAAAGAAGCGAGAGACTGCATACAATAACCAAGATTGTGCCAATATCTTCAATAAACAAATCTGCAGCGGGTTTTATAAAATAAAATTAAATAAATCCAATATAATAATCTTGAATCAATTACTCGTCTAGTTTATTCCAAAATTAGAAATCAATAAATCCTTGATGATGAAACACAAAATCTACAAGCTGAGATTCTTTTATTCTATTCATAGATTGAATTCCTTCATAAATATTCGAATCCAGTATCTTATTTGATGGTATAATATTTAGAAAAAAAATATTTTGAATATGAATAAAAATACTTTAAAAAATTATACTATTTATTTAAAAAGAATTTGGTTTCGATTCCAAGAACAGATATTTAGAGATGTATTGAATTTTAAAACCTTTTCAAAAGTGTAGTAATTTTTCCTGGAGAATATTAAAAAAATAATGTCAAGTTTAATAAAATTGGATTTATTAACTATTTAATCTTATAAATTAAACAAATTGTAAGCCGGCTTTCTGGCACAGAGGTAGCGCGTCTTCCTCTTGTTCTGTGAATCCCGGTTCGGGCATGGTTGATTCTCTGTGTTCTATCTGTGAGATGTTTGAATTTGCCCCACTGTAAAAAGGGGGGCTGTGCAAGTGTGTGGGTGGGTGTTTCCTCCTCATATGAGCTAGAAGTCAGATTTCTGCCCTCGGATGCTCAGGGGTCTATACCCTCAGAAGCTACTGCACCCCTCTTTCAGTGGTAAAAAGTGGACACGGCATTATCATCACCAAACAAATTGTAAAAGTAATTTTCAGAATTTTTTCTTTTGATAAGTTATTATTATTATTTTCATAATTTTAAATTAAATTTATTTCATTCAATTAAAGTTTTTAACATTAAATTAAAATAACCAAGAAATTAAATAATCAAGGAATCAACTTATGAAAAAAAAAGTAATTTTTATTTCAGAAACCTTAAACTTGTAACATTTTGTCTTGTAACAGGACGTTTTACACCACATCAATGTGAAATAAATTATTAAATAATTAATGTAATAATAATAAATGAAATTATGTATTAATGTGTTGACAGTATTCAATCTGAAATTTCCACAAATGATGAAATTCATCATCATCTTAGGGCAAGAAATGGATTCACCTGATTTAGGATATCATTTAGTTTCAAGTTCACGAAACAATAAACTTATAAGCATGATGAATAGTAAAATTAATTTGCCTTTTCATCACATAATTTTCCATTTTGTAAAATTCACGCAATGCTATGCAACTTCAAGGTATTACCATAATACATCTGAATAAATTCACCTTATATTTATGTTCCTGGTGATGATGATTACTTCACTCGCCATTAGATGCTTACATTCCGTCAATAATATAGCTAAGAATATTTCTCCTTTGTTAAATAAAAATCTAATAACCATTTCGTAGTACCTTGGACTATCTTTATATGCTTGTTCAGTATAAACTCTTTATAAGAGATAAACACCATTCTATTAATGACGTAGCAAGAAAAATCCTGAATAAGATAAGGGCAATAAAGGGTAGCCTAATATTAAAGTAAATCTTTTGACAATCGATAGTTCAGGGCTAGTAGAAAATGGGAGTTATGCTATATAACGGACCGTGATAACCTGGTTGGTAGGGCGTTGGATTCGCATCCCTTGGGTGGCGAGTTCAAACCCGCGAGACGAAGTTTCCTCTATATGTGGTGGCTGGTCTCCCGTGGTGGCAAATTCCGCCATGCCGAGATTAATACCACTGAGGATACTAGATCAGAGGTAATCGTTCTTTGGTTCAGATCTAAATTAAGATCTATAGATTAATGAATGGAATGTACCTCGCAAAAGGGGTTTGTGACGTGTGTGAGCTAGAAGTCAGACTTATGCCCTCGGATTCTTAGGGACCCATACCTTCAGAAGCTCCCCCTGGGGTGGAGGACCTCGTAATTGGGGATGAGATGCTTCCGATATGGTGGTTAGATCTTGCTAACCCGGTGGGTACGCTAATAAGTAGGGGCTAGACTTTTCCCAGCGATGACGGGACGTATTTCCTTCGGGGAAGGTTGTACCGGGGCCAGTGGTGGCTATTAGGACTCAATTACAATTCTCACTAATTGCTGTTGCGGCGATCCGATTATTCAGTTTCTATGGTTAATCCGTGTGCCTTAGTGGCAGGTCGGAGAGTTTATCTATGACTTACCCTCAGAAGCTCCAGCACCATTTCTTCCTTTTTAAAGCTGAACAAGGGAACAATAACAATACAATATAACAACATGTTAGAGTTGGCTTTCTGGCACAGAGGTACCACGTCTTCCTTGAGTTCTGGAAGTCCCGGGTTCGAGTCCTGTTTCGGGCATGGTCTTTATATTAAACCTCACACACATAGTTTTACTTTTTAGTGCCTCTAACGTAATATTTAACTTTGAATGAGTTTCTCTCATAAAAAAGCAGAATAATAGATAATGAAGTTGAAACAAATAAAATGCTTTAAATAAACTTGTGATCAAACGAAATGATTTAAGAAATAAATACATTTTAGGCACTTTTAAATGTTTAGAAATACTTGTAATCTATAAGTGTATGTAAGTAAGATTTATTATATTAATTCGAGAAATATCATTAAAAATCTAATATAAACTGAAATTTATTTATTATTATCCATACATATTAAATACATATTTAAAAAATGTTTAAAATAAATGTTGCAGTAAATTATAATCTAAAAAATGTTTAAGGAAATATTGCGAAAAAATTTCAATAATGATAAACTTTTAATCTGTATCCATCCAAAAGAATAATTGGTGTATAAAAACCCATTATTGATGGAAAATAGCATTCAACAGTTACTGATGCAAATCTGGTGAAATATTTAGATTTAATTTAAATTTTTGAAAAGAATTCATTCTTAAGCACATTGGAAAATCTGAAATTTAAATTTATTTATTCCATTTTTAATTCATTTAATACAGAAACCCTCAGAAACGCTAACCTGAAAATCTGTCCAGTTTACACTTCGAAATTTCAAAAATTGGAAGAAGAAAGAACTTTTTTAGAATTATACGTTCCATTCCTTTAGAAATATTCTTCTAGAATTTAATTATTCCGTATACTCATTAAAAAGCAAAATTTTCTAGTAATAGCTCTCTCAAGATTTTTTCCTCGTCCTTCTTAAATCTACTTGCATTTAAATTTCTTTTTAAAACATTCTCCAACAAAGATTTGAAAGTTTTGCTTGGAAATGTTATCGTTTGGTTCAGTTTTGCCTTTATCGTTTGGTCAAGTCATTAAATTTCTGGATTCTATTTATTTATTTTCATTTATTAAAGTTATTTTTTTATTCTGTATGCACAACAGGCAATGCCAGAAGTTCTAAAATTGATGCAATAATCAGTTTATTAGAATATATGAAACTACTTAATATAAGACTTTTCAAAATTTTATGAGTCAGGAATCGAAATTTTCTCATTTTAAAGAATGAATTTAATGAATTCATATGAATAAATAAGATGAAATTCTTAGAATTATTCAAATTCCAACCAATGAAAGGGGAAGACTATTTTCAATGAAATATATTTTCATGTTTTTAATTTTAAAGATTTTTTCTATAGATTTAAATTATTCTTGTTAACATTCATTTACATTATACATATTTTTTAATAATATTTTTATATTTTATATTAGGTATTTTTATTTAGTGAAATTCAAAATGTATATTTGAAAAAGAGAAATAATGGCATTTGATAAATATGTTTACTATTTTTAATCCTTTGTGATTTGAAAAGTAATTCGAAGCATAATTATTCACCAAATACATGTACCTGTTTATTACACAAAAAAATGCATGCAACTGCTTTAAGTTAAGTTTCCCTAAAACATAATTCTGCATCAGTTTAACATTCTGTAGATACTTTTAACAATTAAAATTTGAAAAAAGGAATAAATAAATAGCCCAAAAAATTCCCCTACTTGAATGGTGTTTGAGAGTAGACATACGACCGCAAAAGGGTAAAATCTGAATTCAAATACCATGACAATTAAAACTCTGAATTATTCTTATTGCATTGTAAATTTGTTATTGAATCAAAATGAAATTCGTTTGCCAAACTGAAAAGGACATATGAAAATTAAACATTCATTTGAAAAAGGAAATTATTCATGATGTATCTTTCGTTCTTTTATCACATTTTGGGTCTAACCCTTTTCCTACTTATTTGAGGCTTATATAAAAGAATTTTTTAAATACAGAATCATCATTCATTCTAAATATATGAGCCAGCTATATATTTTGGGGAAATATTTCGGCCCAAATTGATGGATCAAATTGATGGAATCAGTGGAGACAGACTTCCTGACTCCGAGAAAAAAACTGGCGCCCAAATGTCGAAAATAGAATGCAATTAAATATTCTTTAATGTTAAATAGGCATCCTATAATAAGGTTAATATATACTATCACTGACACATCTATTAGAAACCCAAGATCAATATTTTATTCTACCATCTTTTGCATGGTTTAACTGCTCTGATTCCTGTGGACATCGAGTTTACAAGGTTCTGGAATGCATTTATATCCAGAGAATACATTCGGCTGTGCTACATTCGGCCATTTTGCTAAACTTTGATGACAAACTATTTATTATTATTATTATTGTTTTCAACAGCACCATAATGATACAGTTTGATGACATTTTACATTGTGATTAGACCGTCAGTTTTCAAACATGCACATCAAAATTTCCATGCTCAGGTAAAAGCTAACCTCATTTTAATTTGAGAAATTATTCCAATTATATAATATATCTAGGATCCTAGAATGGGGAGCCATTATTACAAATATTATTCCTTTGTTTCAAATACATTTGTTAAATCTCATTGTTTCCTTAATTCATAATTCTATTAAAAATGAATCTTTCTCATAAAGCTCATAAAATATTGTATTGTTATCATTAAGTATGTATATTTATGTATTATATCGTATATCTATGTATTGTTATCATTAACTATATTCTGAAATACAGTAACAGAAACAGTTTTTTAATTCTTTTATTCGTATAATTTCATTGCTACAGAAATTGATGCAGCGTCTTTAGAGTACTATCTAGTAATATTATTAAATATCCGTAGATATTTAGATTTATTAAACCATAATTTGGTTTAAATTAGTATCTAAGCAAGAAAAATTGTTCTGTCCTAACAAATAGATAACTTCTATGGGTTAGATTAATCACCAAAGAGTCATAATGTTAAGTGTATAAAGATGCGTTGTTTGCAAATAATTACTTTTTAACGGATATGTCTAAATTTTCAAAGAAGTACTGTTGCAACGAACGACAACACTGTATTTAGAAGTAATTTGTATCCTAAAAAGGGATAAAATTACACGTTAATTGATTATGCTCAAGACTGCTAAATTATAGTCATTAATTATGTTTAAAATGGTTTTCTGAACTGAGTAGTTGAGATATTGTTTAAATTGTAGCATGCATATGGAGCTAGAATAGTCAGCCTATTTTGAAAAAGCTATTTAATTGTTTTAAACATGATTTGTTTAATGATTTTATTATTTTAAATCAACAATAGAAAAGGAATTAGGTAAAAGCTTGCATTTGGGTCCCCATTGATTGTTTCGTAATTTTTTCGATGCCAAGATCTATGCCAAGGGAGTTTTCGGTAGGTAACTCAACAGTAACATCAATGGTAACAAACCATTATTTAAAACAGAAGTATTGCTTTCATCACTGTTGCTAATCGCAAAGATACCCAAATCTGCACCAGAACCATGAATTCGGTGCGACAGAAGAGAACATAACCCCTTTTCGCCAAGGATGTTTATCGCCAAATATGGCAACCGATGTTGTAATTGAAGGATATCTTCCTCTGGAAGATAAGGCGCAAGTGCGTAGGGAGTTGGCAGTTTTGAAAAGTGCGCCAAGGGGGTGATATTCACTACGGATCAACCATGAATTCTATTAAAAATACATATAATTCAGGAAAATAGTACTGAATAAAACAGAACGCCGTCTCATACTCCCGTATCTGTGATCATTCTGGTCACTTCACGGTTTGATTGGCATGTTACGGGAATTTCGTTTTAAGTAATAAAATAATAACAGTAAGAAAAAAACAAAAACAAAACTATTTACAGAATTTACAAGCATATAAGATATGATAATAAGAAAAGCCGTTTACAGAGATTTTCTTCTTTGAAAAATTATTTGAAACTATTATAGGCTGAAATATAACATGTGTTATGATATACATACATTCTGTGTTCATTTAATTTTATGACACACTGGATGACGTTGCAGGTATTAAAAGGAGATAGAAAATAATATGGCTAGTTGGAACGAAGGGAAACTTTGCTTGATTGTAGTGTATAATAGGAAACTGCTTGTTTTTACCCTCAGTCTTTGTGAGTATGGGACGTGATGTTGAGGGCTAGGAAGATTAAAATAGATTTCTATTCCCACTTATAAATTTAACTAAGCTATGTTTTTTTTGCCTGGATAGACGGTTTCTGACGACTCTTTTTAGCTTGTGAGGATACAATCTTTATTGTGAGGATACAATCTGTGGCATAACGAAGTGCCGTGCCAGTCCCACCACAACTGCACTGGTCATTCTCAGAGAGGTTGAACCTTTTAAGGTATGCAGGAAAAGGGCCGTGTTCTGAGAAGAAAACAATATCCCCTCTGATCCAGTTCGTGGGATGAAGGTTAACTGAAGGCAGAATATTGAAAACTTTCCTGCCTGTGCCACCATTGTTCCAATATCCTTGCCATTCCTCTAGCATGTCTCTCGGGAACAGGGCTTTTATATATGGTTTGGGGAGTTTTGTTTGTATATAAGATTGCCAATACAAGTGCATAGAGATATAATCACAGTTCTTTTATTTGTAGAATATTTATAATATATTTGCATAAAAATATCTTTATAAAAGTGCATCAAGATTTCTATGCACATTTAATTTAATTATATTTTTATTTGGAGTAACAGAAACATGCGAATAAATAAAGCCTCAGTATGAAAAAGAGAAGCTTTGACAAATTTTCATTCTTAATACAGAAAATGACTCCGTTTATTTTAATCAATCACCGGAGTGTCAGTATCTGTTAAAAATATCTTCTTTATAATTAATTATTATTGATTTGCATCAGTTGCATAGAATGAATTCTATTAAAAGTAATCAATTTACATTGTGATATATAGAGACACAATCTCAAATCTTTTTTTGTATAATTATGCGTTTAAATTTTTTTTAATGTGTTATTTTTAATTTAATTAATAGTTACTTTTTTATTGTTCTAAACCATGCCATCTTAATGATTTATTAATATAGACTTAAACCAATTAAAGAGAATGACCTCTTATTAAAATACATATATTCAATGAAAGTTGCGGCAGATAAAGATATAATATCATTTGCTTTAATTTGTAGAATTATATATTTACATAAAAATGCGACTTCATTCAAAAAGTACATCAAGCTCTCTACTCGCATTTAAATGTATTATATTTTTATTTGAAGGAATGGAAATAGGAAAAAGTATAGTGAATCTGTATAATAGAAAGGAAAGTTTTAATCCATTTTCATTTCTAATATAAAAAGTAATTGTGAATGTTTCAAGCAATCAACGAATTGTTAACATGTGTTAAAAATACCTTGTTTGTTATTAGTTAGAATTTGACTGAAATTACTTAATTTTAAAACCGGGACCGCTAAATTAGGAGTTAATAATTTAATTGAAGATGATGATATGTGGCGTGATGATGGTGCCGTGCCCGCATTACCACGGAAAAGAATTGCAGTAGCTGATGAAGGTAAAGAACCCAGAGCACCCGAGGGCAGAAATCTAATTTCTATGAAGATGACATTCACACACTAGCCTGTCCAACCCCTTTTTTTCAGGAGGAGGGGAATGGAAACACTTTTACTCACTTTACAGATAGAACACGCTGCCTTCTGGCATAGAGGTAGTGCATGACTCTCGTGTTCTGGGAGTCCCAGGTTTGGGCATGGTCGTTCTTCTGGGTGCTATCTGTGAGATGTGAGACTGTTCCCCCCTGTAAAAAGGGGCTGTGCAAGCAAATGTGGTGAGTGTGTAGCTAAAGTGGTACTCTTGGTCCTAGTTGGCGCTACTTCACAAACAAGAGACGCTTCTTTCCGTTTAAATCTGCTGTTGTATCAGAAAGGGGCTTG
This sequence comes from Argiope argentata, assembly GCA_026289955.1. Lineage (NCBI taxonomy): Eukaryota > Metazoa > Arthropoda > Arachnida > Araneae > Araneidae > Argiope > Argiope argentata. Next base: position 1,403,635 of record JAOUZG010019144.1, read on the forward strand.
CCCATAGGCATATGCGATAAGTAACAACAACACAACAACAGATAGAACGTAGGGTGAAGAAACAATTATACTCAAAGCCGAGACCCCCAAATCTCGGGAAAGACGCACTGTCCAGTAGGCTAATTAAAAGTAATAAGTAAGAACTATAAAATTAAATAGAAAATGTTCTAAATAAATCGCATTCTTTACTTTTGAAATATTCATTAAGAGACTCAATTAAATCTTTTTTTAATGGTGATTGAATTTTTTATCCCCTTTGTTTTTTCGATGAATCGCGTTTTCTCCTCTGCCGCAGATTGAGAGGCATTAAAGAAAATTCTGAATAAAAAAGTATGTTAGTTGATTAATTTTTCTAAATTTAATCCTTAAAAAATTAGAGCTTAGCTGAGGATATGAGGTCTATGAGATCGTATTTTCTTTACACCCAAATTAAATTTTCTGTTTGAAGTATTTGTATGAAAATCAGACATATATTCTGTAGATATTTTTCTTGACGTTTAAACGTGTTTTAAACAATTTTCGAAATATATTATTTTCAAAAAAGTAATTCCATATCGCGGTTACGAATATTTTTTTAAATGCAATAAAAATTATCTTAATCATAACTACTAATTTTTCTAGAAATTAGCTGGATTTCCACATGATTGTTAAAATAAATTTACTTTTCTCTTCTTCGTGAGCTACTGATCGCTCATACTTCACGTGATTGTCTACTTTTTTCACTTTCTGCACAACATTAAAAATAACGGGAATTAGCTGCATCTAGGTTTATGAATTAGAAATTAGTTCTTATGATTGAAAATATCGAAATTATAATTATTTATTTATTTTCAAATATTATTTTTTACTTTTCCTTCTTGAATTAAAAATGTGTCTAGAAGATTAATGAATAATTTAAAGAGATATCAGAATATAGAGCAAAATTATTTGAATGAAATTTTTTTGTAAATAAAATAGATGTTTCTACAAGAATATTTTACCTAGAAATGATAAATTTCGTTTTTAAATATTTCTTCATAATTAATACAATATATTTTAAAATTTCGGAAAGACTGAATGAAATTTCGATTATTAAGGTGAAGTATTTATCGTAAAGTATTAGTTATTTGTCAATTTGTGTCAAGGCAATTTGAATATGTATTTATTGTATATGAGAAAAATAAATGCAGCCTGAAAATGAATGAATTTACCTCTAGTATTTATTTTAATATAGTGGATGTACATTTTAATGTACTTTAATGCCTTGAAACAAGTACATAATCATGATAATTAAAAGAATGTACCAAACAAGGCATAAAAAATAAGGAAACTTTATGTATGATGAAATTTCATCATAAAATAAATTTTTTATATCTTTCAATGAATATTAAAATTTTAAGTCATAAAAATTGCTTTTATTGTTGATAGAAATATTAAATATGACTATTAGAAATTGTAAATATTAAAACAACACCTCAATAAATTTAACTATTGTGTTCATTTTAATAAGCAGTATGTACATTTTAATTTACAGGATGTGCATTTTAATTTATAAAATGTGTATTTTAATTTACAGGATGTACATTTTAATATACTTTAAAATTTTAATACAAGTGCACACTTACCACAATTGCGCAAATTCGCCATAATAGGTATAACAACACTAAAAAAATCCTTTATATCTACAGAGACTTGAGAGGGAGAAATATACTTAAAATGTTTCAAAAATATTAAAATTTTGAAGCTTGAAGGTTTTTCTTTTCTTCAGACAGAAATATCGAATAAATCTTCCAAATTAGTTATAAATATGAAAACAATTTCGCGAATTCCAGATTTCAAATTCGACATTCATAATAAATCACTTCGGATTAGAAACTGAATGGAATAACCAAATCACTAAATCCGGCTTTCAGAACTTACCTCCATCTAATATGCTTGCACGAGTTCTCTCCCCCGGACTGTATCAACCAATCCTGAAGAGACAAATAGATAGCTGGAGTGTCACTCTGTCCATCAGTTGGCGGCTCAGACAAGATTCCCTCTCGATATCAATTAAATTACCTAAATCATTTACAAAGCGGTAATCTGCTGAATTACTAGGACATCAAAGAGATAATGAGGACTGTCTGACAACCTTTTAAATGTTGACTAATATTGTTGGAATATCGGTTTTCTAATATAAAATTATAACTGCTATGTCTGTTGGAAATATAATAACATTTTTTTAACTTAAAATTATAAGTAGAATTAAGTTTCTAATGAATTTTTAGATAACACACTAATATCTAAGAAATCAATTCGTCTTTTGAATTTTAACTATTTTAGTGATACAGATTCAGTGTATACAAATTAAACCAAATCTTCATTTTGATGAGGTTGATGTGTAATTTACTTTATCTAATAAAAATAACAAATTTATTTTAAAGAGATGCTGAGGACCAATCGACAACTTCTTAAGTGTTGACTAACCTTGCTTAGTATCGGTTTCCTGATAAATCTATAACTGCTATGTTTGTTGAAAGTATAATGATTTTCTCCAAATTAAAAATTGAAATATAGATTTACGTTTATTCTGAATTTTTTATAGTACACTAGCATCAAAGAAATCAATTCGTCTTTAGAATTTTAACCACTTCAGCGGTTCAGTGTATACAAATCAAACCAAGTTTTCATTTAGACGATGTTGATGTGTAATTTATTTTATCTAATAAAAATATTTTTAAAAAATTAACTTTAATAGGATATTATACAAAATTTAATATTCATCCATTTGTAGTGCAGGTGACTTTAAAAAGGGTGGCTTCAGGACTTAAAAAGGTTATTTGAGTGGTTAATTGGTTAAAGAGGCTATTTCTCGATACCTTACAAAAGGCAAAATGTAAGCTTTTGACGATGTTTTATTTTGATATTGATGAGGAAGCACACAATTCGTCAAAAAAGCATTAGAATTTCTCTCGTTCATAAAGGACTAAATATCATACATTCAAGC
>JAOUZG010019144.1:1414827-1436657 GCA_026289955.1 Argiope argentata
TATATATATATATATATATATATATATATATATATATATATATATTTGAACAAAGAACACAAATCACGCGTATTCAACTGTACCAAGTGTAACAAAGTAATTGGGCGTTCTCTGGGCTAAGATTCCAAAATACATATTACAAGTACCCATACTCGATTACTGCTACGACCTGGTTGAAAATAATCTGCAATTACATTTAAAATTGACTATTACTGCGATATAGTGAATAAAATAGAAATAAAATGACTTCCGGGCAAAAGAAATGAATCGGTTTTAATTGTTTTGTCGAGTTACTATTGAACACCCCAGCCCGACAATATCACGGGCGCGAGAGTTAAGAGGTTAAACAGAACTATGCATTACATTGAACAAAAAGCAACTTTCTCGATACAGGAAACTTTTGCTGTCGATAAGTTCTACGAATGATAAAAAAAATGAATCATATGTGTTGAAGAGATTAAAAGAAAATGGATACAAAGTTCATCAAAATTAATTGTTCAAAATCATGTCGAATTAAAAAGTTTCAATTAAAATATCGTAATGCATGTATTGTCATTGATCATTCTAATTAAGCACCATTAATAGATTTGGATTTGTTAAGTGCCACAGAAGAGATGGACATTATTGTTGTTATTTCTTATTGCACTTGTCATGGACAAGCTCGCTGAGGTAGACAGCGATTTAAGCTTAACAAGAGTCTCTTGTTTTGTAGAAGCGTCATCTAGGGTCAAGATTAGGATTCTTGTTACTCACTCATCCCAATCTCTTGCACAGCCTCTCTTTACAGGGGGGTGCAGTCACACATCTCACAGATAGCACACAGGAGATCAACCATGCCCAAACCGGGATTCGAACCCGGGATCACAGATCACGAGGAAGACGCGCTACCTCTGTGCCAGAAAGCCGGCAAAGGCAGACGTAGGCATAGGGAAACAATGTTGGTGTAGTCAAAAAGAGCGAAGTCGTAGTGAATAGACTTTTCACACCATAATGGATTTCCATCAAACTAATGACAGGATTTAAGCATTTTATACAAAATGAGGTTTCATATACTTCAAGAACATTAAAAATGGGATCGTAACAAACAATAATAAAGGAAAACTCCATGAAAGATAAAAATTTTAAACCTCATGATTGAGGACAATTTTGAAGGTAATTCACCTTATGAAGAAACTACAATGTACATACAGTGTCTCACAAAAGTGATGGGACACTTGTGCTTTACAAAAGGAAAATGTAATAAAATAAATAAATAAACATGTATAAATTTTTTGTGGGTGTATTTCATACTTAAATTTTGTAACAATTAATACATAACATACATTTTGTCAAAATATTAAAATATTAATTTAATAAAAATATAATTGTTTAGAACGGAGCAAAAATTAGCTCACATAAGTGATGGGACACCATTAGATATGCAACAAAAATCGCCTGAAATAAGCAATAAAAATATTTTTTTGGGGGGGGGTTGTTTTTACTCAAAAGCAATTGGCAATAATTTATAAAATCGTCTGCAGTATTTCTCTCCAAATTGCTTTGGAATTTTTGTGTTTTTTAGCTCTGTGTAGCCATGACTGCTAAACGAAAAGAAACTTCACCTTAAATTCGAAAAATAATTATTAATTTGCATATTGAACGTGTAAAATCTATTAGAGAAACTGCTAAAACAGTTAATTTGAGTCATTCAACAGTTTTCAACATCATTAAACAATATAAAAAGAATCATATGATTCAGGATAAAAGAAGACCTGGCCGACCATCAAAGCTATCTAATGGATTAAAACGAATTATCGTTCGAATTATTAAAAAAAAAACCAAGAATGAGTGCTCCTAAAGTTGCTGCTGATTTACAAGCATTATAAGGAGTAATTGTTAATCCTGAGACTATTAGAAGAGGAATTCAATCTGCTGGATATCACGGTAGAGTAGCCAGGAAAAAATTCTTCGCAAGTGAAAAGAATCGAAAACTCAGACTGGTATTCGCAAAATCCTACATAAATAAGAATTCTGATTTCTGGAATAAAGTTATATTTGCTGATGAGAGTAAATTTAATATATTTGGTTCTGACGGTAGAATCTTGGTGTGGAGAAAACTCATCGAAGAATTTCGTAAAGAGAACTTGGTGCCAACAGTAAAACATGGTTGAGGAGGAGTTATGGTATGGGGGTGTATACTGCCAAACAAGATTGGCAGTATTATACTGCCAATCTTGTTTTTATTGGCAGTATAATGGATCAGTATAAGTATATCGACATTTTACAGCAAAATTTGATATCTTCAGCACGAAAATTGAACCTTCATAAAGATTTTAAATTCTACCAGGATGATCCTAAACACACTGCTTTGAACGTTAGACTCCGGCTGCTGTATAATTGTCCTGAAATAATAAAAACACTACCACAATCTCCTGACTTAAATCCCATAGAGAATATTTGGCAAGAATTGGAATCAAGAATTCGCAAACACACCATTTCTTCAAAACAACAATTAAAATCGGTGCTTCAAGAAGAATGGGGTAAAATCACTCTAGAAATCACAGAAAAATTAGTCAAATCCATCCCAAGAAGATTAAATCATGTTTTAAAAGTAAAAGGAAATCCAACAAAATATTAAAACCTTTTAAAAAGTAAAATTTTTGGATTGATGGAAAAGTAAGTGTCCCATCACTTATGTGAGCCCTTTTTTTGCTCCTTTCTAAATGACTGTATAATTTATTAATTTTAATATTTTGACAAAATGTATGTTATGTATTAATTGTTACAAAATTTAAGTATGAAATACAACCACAAAAAATTTGTACATGATTATTTATTTATTACATTTTCCTTTTGTAAATCACAAGTGTCCCATCACTTTTGTGAGAAACTGTATATGGAGTGAAACAAAATATTTGATTGTGTGTGTCAAAAACAATAAAAGAATTAACTAAAATTATCCTAAATATTTATTACTTTCCTCAGTATTAACGGTGATTAATAATAATATGAAATGTCATATACAGCCGAAATACTGGATTAAACTAGTTAAAAGTCACACAAATAAATAAATGACGAGATGTTTTTAACTATTACTTGGGACTGCTTAGGTATCCAAAGAGTTAAAAAAAACAATGTAAATTTTGTTATTTTGGTTTTTGCAAAATGTATCTGATTTAAATACCAATTTTTCTGTTCTATATTTGTTATTCTCGAATTGTTGGTTTTTAAACTATTACTGCACTGCATTTCTGTATATTATAACACATTTTTAAAAACAAGTGATTTGTTAAATCAAAACCCATATTCTGAAGAGTTTCAAGACTTTGATACCTGATTGAAGATACTTGAAATAAAAGTTTTGTAACTTTGATACTTGATTGAAAATACTTGAAATAGGGGTTTCTTACCTTTGATACTTGATTATAGGATCTGTAAACAAATATAAAATTCGTCGATAATAGGCACGACATCACAGGATGCACTGATGCTAATCTACGCTATATCAGGCATACCATTAATGACATTAAATCATTAAATTTGCGAGTTTTTTTACGGTTCTATTTTAAAGAATACATGATATTTCAATCTTAAAAATGTTTCTTGGGAAGAATTACATAAATAATTATTTATGGTGAAATATTTCCCTATATTTTATTTTTTGAATATAATTTTTTTAAATTTTTTAAATACAAATTATTATTTTGTGATTTAATTTTTTAAATACAAATTATTCTTTAATTTTTAATACAAATTATTTTTTATTTTTTAAAAACAAATTATTATTTTTATTTGTTTAAAAAACACAAAATATTCTTTAATTTTTTAATACAAATTATTTATTTTAATTTAATTTTTTAAATATAAATTATTCTTTATTTTTTTAAATACAGATTATTCCTTAATTTAATTTTTAAATACAAATTATTAATTAATTTTATTTATTTAAATACCATATAAATAAAAGTGTAAATCATTTATCATAAAAGAAAGTGTATCATGTTAATAAATTTTCTTTATTAGCATGTCAGTGAATTAATTTTAGTAAATTTTATTTTTGATCAATAATCCTTTTGAAAAAATCTTCATAAAATCATCTCTTAAAAGAATATTTTAGCATAAATGTATTATTTCAAGTCAAATGAATTGATTCTAAAAATATTTCAATGAAAATGAAGTAGGATACTTACCGTATAATCCCCTTTAATTATATTTTAAATAATAATTTTAAGTCCAAACAAACTTAGAATAATAATATTTATGGAAATTTATCTTAAATAAGATTGATTTGAAATTATTTAAAAAGAAACATCTCCCTTTTGAGTTAAAGAGAAATTATGTTGAAGCACTTTAACGAATAAAGAAGGAATTATCGAAATTCCATCAATTCAAATTTAGAAAGATAAACAAAGCTAATTAGCAACACATATTAATGATTTACGAATTTTGAGTCAGAAAGGTCTCATTATTCATGATTATTTTCCTGGAAATAACTCTGCAGTAATAAAATTGTAAATGAGTGGAAGATAACCATTTCATTTGCATGCATCGTTGCTTCAAATGATACAGTTTGATTAGAATATTGACGGCATTCATAAATCACTGAACTTATTGTTTATTTTTTAAACAAATGAGCTTCAAGAAAATATTTCTATTTGTAGAAACAAAATAATATGTTCTGACATCTTTTCTTTTGAGTTTCTAACGGTGGAAGATATCGCAATTTTTTTCGCATATTCTCTCTAATCAAAGCGTAATTTTAAAAAAAAAACCTTGAATGGCACGTACTTACAATAGTTGGCGAATATGCCTATTTTACTGAATCTATCGGATCATCATTGAAAAGTTATTTGGCGATTAATTATAGGTCTGTAGTTAATAGTATTGGCTTGGCAACTAAGTGATTGCCGCTTTTGTCAATAGATTCACTCTACACTTCCTTTTATTTTGTTAACTTGGTCAGAGCATCTAACTTATATATTTATCTTGCTGTGTGGACTTCTACTTATAATTAGTAAAAAAATTATATCGATTAGATCTTTAGTTTTTTTTATCACAATTTAAAAATGGAGAAACAGGGCGTGCACTTCCGACACATATTATGGTATTACTTCCGAAAAAGCAAAAACGCATCGCAAACACAAAAGAAGTTATGTGTCGTATATGGAGATAAAACCTTTAAAGAAAGGTAGGGTAGAAATTGGTTTGAAAAATTTCGTTCTGATGATTTTTCACTGAAAAAGGCACAACGATATGGCCGCCCAGTCGAACAACAATGTCATTATCGATTATCGAACATAAAAATGTCATTATCGATTCAGATCGTCACTTTAAAACCCGAGGTATTTCAGAGAGACTCAATGTATCACATACATGCATTGAAAAAAAATTAACAACCCTTGGTTACGTCAAGAAACTTGATTTAGGATCCTTCCCCAGCTAAAGGAAATTCATTTGACACGACGGATTGGCATCTGTTATTCGCTTCTGAAACGCAATGAAAATTATCCATTTCTGAAAAACCTAGTTATTGGCGACGAAAAGTGGATAGTTTATAAAAATGTTACCCGGAAGAGATCGTGGGTGAAGCAAGATCAACCAGCCAAAATAACATCAAAAGCAGAGATTCACCAAAAAAAGATTATGCTGTCAGTCTGGTGGGATTACAAAGGAATTTTGTATTTTGAACTCATGCCACAGAACCAAATGATCAATTCAAATGTGTATGTTGAACAACTCGATAGAGTGAACGATGCAATTGAAGAAAAGCGGCCGGTATTGTCGAATCGGGAGGGTATCAATCATGATAATGCAAGGAACCACACATCTTTGGTCACTCGACAAAAATTAGTGGAACTGGGTTGCGATGTTTTGTCATCCCCATCATATAGCCCTGATCTTGCGCCTTCGGATTATCATTTGTTTCGTTCTATGCAAAACTTTTGAAATGGTAAAATTTTTAATAACGTGGATGATGTCAGATCACACCTAATTCAGTTTTTTTAATATCACAGACCAGACATTTTACGAACGGGGAATTTTTATACTGCAAGAACGATGGAAAAAGGTCATCGACAAGAACGGGCAATATCTAATTGAATAAAATTATATTTTTTAACAAAAATCTGAATTTTCCTTCTTAGTTAAAATCCGCAATGACTTAGTTGCCAATCCGATATTTCGAAAATCAAATTTTGTGGTCATTGCGTTTTATGAATCGATTGAAATAAAAATTTAACTTAAAACAACACTTTAGTTACAAAATCCCATACCAATACTGACATATTTAAGGCATTAAATTTTTGATTTTATATACTTTTAAAAGTACAGACCTATAGACAGTCAATCTTTCGTTGAATATGTTTCAGGTTTTAACAGCCGTCTACACTATTATTGTTAAACATGTACTGAATTTTATTTATCTATAACTATTTAAGTTTTGCAGTTATAGAGTTAATTCATATTCGAACAGTTGGTATACAAATATCCTATGGACAGATTTTGTTTAATATTTGATAAAAATTTACTATTTTGGCATAAGTTCATGCATCAAATTTCTTTCGTCTGGTACAATTTTTTTTAATTACCTTTTCACCGAATGACCGATCCATAGATATACAGGCATCTTCCAAAAAAATTGAATTAACTTTCCACAGAATTGCTGATGAATAGAGAGATAGGTATTTTCAGAAAAAAATTGAATTACTTTTTCACAGAATGGCTGATGAATAGAGAAAAAAGCATTTAAAAAACTGAATTACCTTTCCACAGGATGTCTGATGAATAGAGAGATAGGCATTTTCCAAAAAAAAAATAATTACCTTTCCACAGAATAGCTCATGAATAGGGAGACAGGCATTTTTCAAATAAAAAATGAATTACTTTTCGTCAGAATATCTAATGCATAGATAAACAGGCATTTTCCAAAAAAAAATTAATTATCTTTCCACAAAATGGTTAATGAATAGATAGACAGGCTTTTTCCAAAAAAAAATTGAATTACCTTTCCACAGAATGGCTAATAAATAGATAGATAGTAATGAATAGATAGACAGTCTAATGATAATGATTAGATAGACAATCTAATGTTCATGAATAGATAGACAGTCTAATGATAATGAATATATACAGTCTACAGTCTAATAAATAGATAGAATGGCTAATGAGTAGATAGACAGTTGCGATACGAACCTGCAACGCTAGAGTCAGTAGCCGAGTAAGAGGACCATAATACAAAAAGTCGACTTCAGTATCGTAGATGTTATCTGGCCTATAAAGCTAGTGCCACAGTACTCCCCCCACCAGTGAGTCGGCGGAGGGACGAACGATTCTCATAGCACCAAGCGCTATGGCGAGTTGCGGTTTGCTTGCGTCGAGTGTGAAGCAAGCAAAAAAACTTTGCTGTTTTTTTTGCTTGCTTGCATGCTTTAAATGTGCCTGACAACTTTGCTTTTCTTTTGCTTGCTTGCGTCAAGTATGTCTGGCGACTTTGCTTTGCTTGCGTGCTTGCGTCAAGTGGAATTGGTGGCTTTGTTTACTTTGCGTCATTTGAGTTTGACAAGTTTTACTGCGGGTAGATAGCGACATACCTGTTTCAGGAGGTTGCGTCGCCAAGGTCACCAATGTATTTCCAAAAAAAAATGAATTACCTTTCCACAGAATGGCTAATTAATAGATTGACAGGCATTTTCCAAAATTAAAATTTCGGATTCAGGAAGGTCTAAAACTGGAATTTTTTCAAAGTCAGGAGTTGGAATTTTTTTAACGATTTCTAAACTTTCTCTAATCTACGTATACGAAAATTAAAAAATATTGTATTTAATCACTGGTGCAATTATATTGTCGTTAGTGCTTGAGTTCCAATAAAACCCTTGAGAAAAAATGCTACACCTGAAATTTTATTATCAATTTTGTTAAGAGCGAGAAAAAAAAAATAAAAAAAATCAATAATATTAAAAAAAATAATTACAATTTTGGAAAAGTCGCATAATTATTCAAAACTTTGGGTAAAAAATATCAAGCTCAAAATATAAAAGAATAACCAAATACAAGACGATTATACAATGTATAAATAAAAATTCCAACACCAGAATATCCTTTATAGATTTTGATATCTATTTATATCCCTTATGAGTTTCAATTTACGAATAAGATATCCATAATATTGTAATAATTAAAAAATAACAATATGTGAAAAAATTAAAGTGTTAAATTAAAGTTTTAAAGGATAAAAATACACAAATATGTAAATAGATATATAAAGTATTCTTATTAATTATATCCATAAAAAGTCTGCAAAGGATAATGAAACATTTAATAATATCCCCTTTACTTATGTTATTAGTTATTCCTTTTAAAGAGTGAAGATTTGTAGTTCTAAATAAAGAGCAAAATGTGAAGCAATTTTAATAGACTAAAAGTCTTTTTAATAGTATGCAATAATCGTATTGCGGGGTTTATTGTGGAAAAATATATAATTATTTCTAAAAAGCGATATGCATCTTTCAAGAAGGCAAAATTATTTCTGAATGAGAATCCTAAATAAATGCTTCAAATCAGGAAATGAAAAAAAAATGTTTTTGGGAGATTTTATCAAAAATACGTCGAGCATGTATTACATTAAAAAAAGTGAAATAAATTGAGCTATCCATATAATTAAGATTTCAAATACAAATAAGATGTTAAAAATTTTCAACTTTAATTTTATATTAATTTGTTTATAGAAATCTTTGTTTAAATTAATAAACTCTTTTTTTGAAATAAAATTTCCAACAGATAACTATTATATTAAAATTTATTCTTATTTAAAACGGAATAATTGAATTTTTTTAGAAAATCAGTTATAACATAAATATTTTTTTTTTAAAAAAATTGTTAAAGCTAAGAAGTTTAAAAAAAAGTGATCTCGCTCAGAAATGTTTAAAATTAATTTCTTTTATATATAAAAAAAACTTTTTGCCAACATTGAGTTATGATACAACTAAGTTTATCTAAATTATAAAGAAACAGATTTGCTGCCATTTATAATATTTCAGATATTATTTTTAAAGAGACATAATAAGGATGGAAAAAAGTGAACATTTTTATAAGAATTTTTTTTATTATTGCTATTTTTTGCTTATTTGTTATTTATTGTATCATTTTTTTTACTTCAAATAATCCCATTCAAAATTTCCCATGCTAAAAGTATACTTTCTCAAACTCTTTATTGTCAGTTTCATTTTATTTGATAAAAAAATTAAACTGTAATAGAAACTTTCACCGTAAATTACACAGTGGGTTTTCTAAAAATATGTTTTCCCTAAAACTAGTAACATTTCTTAGTAATCCGTTAGGAGTTATTTACTATTAATCACTATTATGATGCATCCTTATAAAAAGATATTATTAATACTAAACTAAAAGAAAATTTGATTTTAATTCATGATTTCCGAATTGACAAAACAGTTTCTTAAAACTTAATAAAGATAAAATAATCTTAAAGATTACAAAATAAAATTAAAACTAAGATTTTCATTCTGACTAAAAACTCTTTAGAAAAACATGAAATATTCATTCGAAAATTGTAAATAAAATGTTGTTAACACTGAAAATAAAAATTCGTCTATTTTAGGAAATAAAAAAAAACATTTTCATGCACTTTGACGACATTCAACAAGAAAGAAACTATTTAATTTACTTTTAAATCATGCATTAAATAAAAAAAATTTCAAAAATAATTTTTTTCACAAATGAAACAAGCAGCTTAAGATATGTATTCCTTAATTAATAATAAGATGGAAAAAATTTAGCTCAATAAATTGGAAATCCTTTTGCTTCTCTGATATTCAAAAAGGTTCGTTAAATTTAGAGCTCTAAAGAGATTTTATTTGCGCCTTTATTATTTCTTTTCTTTTTCTGAAACGATGATATTTTTCTTAAATTTTTTACTTTAATAATTATAATATTCTAGACAGAGAAGATTTATTATTTTTTAAAAACAAAGTTAATTAAAATTGACTATCTATGCTAATGGAACATTTTTTGTATGCTTAAATTAAAATTCTTTTACCAAAATGAATGATTTTAAGTATAAAGTAAAATAAACAAAATACTTTGAAGAATGCCTAATTTTTGAATATTTTATATGGTATTTCTTTAAGAATCCTAAAAATAAAATAATTTCTTTCAGAAAAAATAATTATATACTGACAACTGCAATAATGACTACATTATCACTTTTACAATTAAAGTTTTGGCTTGAAATATAAAAAAAGAAAATGTTGTTTATTAATGTAAAATTCGAATACAGAAATATAAAAAATAATTAAATATAACCAAAAGAATAAAAGGTATTTCATAAACATTCATTTTTTCTTAAGTTTAAGGCAACAAATATTAAAATTAATTAATTTTTTTTTTTAAATTCTTTGATTTTATTAGTAAAATATGAAATGGAATTTTTTATTTCATAAACGAAAGATGGAAAAACAGATAAATATAAAATCGTCTGCTATAAAATTATTTTGCTTACAATGCTTTATTTTTTCTTGTCTATAATACTTCTTCATCTGCAGCAATGATTGATTTATGCCTTAATATTTAATAATTAATCAATAAAATAATTAGAAATACTTGAAATTTAATTTATTGTCCGTTTTAGTATATTGCAGTAAACGTTTCTGTTTGTGCATATTTTTACGATTAAATGAACGTAATGAAATAGATAAGTACCTGATCAATAAAAGTACAAAAAAATACTAATACTATCAAAATATTTTATAAATCTCAAAAGTTTTATTTTTTTACAAATTTATTTGATAAAAGATTTTTAAAAACTTACCCTGTAGCTTTCTTTCATTTTGTCATGATTCAGAACCTATTCGGAAATCAACCAGAGAACACAGTTTCGCGATTATATGGTATAAAGTACCATATAATCACAGAGTTGACCGAATAAAAGTTTGCACAAAAATCTCAAATTATGATTGTCAGATTTATAAATAGGGACTTAGGTTCGATTGATAGATAAAAATTATGCTGTTTTTCTCAATAAAATGGTTTCTAAAACCCATCAAATATTATCTGAATTTCTTTTACCTTGAAACATATTTGTTTCAATTTATATAAAATAAATCTGCATTAATTTGACGCTAAAGTAATATTGATCCTTTTTAATTGATTTAATTACGGTCACAATATAATGGTTTTCTAAAAACCATCAAATATTATCTGAATTTCTTTTATTTTGAAACATATTTGTTTCAAAAATATAAAATAAATCTGCCTTTATTCGATGCTAAAGTAATATTGATCCTTTTTTAATTGATTTAATTATTTATTGATAAATTTCTGAGATAATCATTAAAGAACTTGTCAATATCTTAATTCATAGCACATCAGTAACTTCCAGGTTAAAAAAAAATCAAAAATCAGTGTTTTGATAATCAAAACATCAAAGCATGCCTTTCATATTGGTATTCAAAAGTAAAAGGAAGATCAGTCACTGATGATATTTTTGACAAAAAGTTTATTTAATAATTCTAGAGAAACAAATTAGAGTGAGAAATAAATTTAATAAGAACAATTTTTAAAAAAATATTTTTATTGGTGTTTATAAATAAAATATTTATTTATTTATTCTGCTTTTCATTTCTGAACATTTAATCCAATTTTCTCAAAAATAATACAATTTTGAAAAAAAAAAAATTTCTAAAATTGCATAACAAGAGCATCCCTGATATAAAAAAAATGATGTAACTCAATCTTTTATCTGATAATTCAGATCTGGAAAAATTAAAACTATGCAAAACTATTGATAATGCACAGGTACAAAAAAGCAAAACTCTAGTAACACAGAAATTGAGCAAAAAATTTTATAACAAAATCCTATTTCCCAAGCATAAAACAAACACAACTGTTTCATAAAGTACTTCCATTTAGATTGACAAGATGTAGTTCATCAAAGTTGTTTCAGGTAGCTAAAATAATGATATTAATATATTTTATTGATAGTATAACTTGTTGACGAAGGAAGTGTCATGTTAGAAAAGTCATTACACACAATAAAAATTAGGCTTATAATGTCATCTACAGCAAGAAGCTGTTTTCACAAAGTGTGTGATTCTCAGAAAACTAAACTTAGCATGAAAAGATTGAAGAAACTAAGAGGGTTGAAAAAAATATACTGCAATAAAAATTTAATGGCTATTTTGAATTTTTTAAATTTTAAAACAATATTCACAGTAGTATATGAACATTTTCATTTTTTATTTCTCTAATGTAAATTTAAATGGGACTTTTATTTATTAAATAAAAATAAAAATACAAGATGTATTACAGAGATTGGGTAGAAAAATACGGAAATTTACAAACGAAATTATAATTATAAAAGCGAAATGTTAGGCAAATTTATATTAATAAAATGAAATAAAAAGTTTATTTCATTATTTATTTAAATATTTTGCTTCATATTCGCATAATTCAGCTTATAAGATTAATCCCTTCAATTGGATAATATATTTTAATGAAATATTACTCTTACAAAATTTTTTAATTAGCTCATTTCAAATTGTTATTTATTACAATCGTCAAAATGGGGAAAATCGTCAAATGGGTCCCTGAATTTAGATCCAAAATCATTTATCTTCATTCTATGAGATTACAAAGACTTTAATAACGTTTAATATTTACTTCTTTATATCATTGGCGCTCATTTTAATTACACCCTTATTTCAACAGGCTCAGGGCCTTCAATTTTTAAGACTAAATCCCAAAATGCTAATTATTGTTATTTTTATCTTTTGCGCAACCAATAAAATAAACATCTTCAAACACATCAAAAGATGAGTGTTAAAGCAGAATTAAAGCATTTAGAGTTTTACGCTTACGGTGGAAGGATTAAGTATTTCAACTCTCTGAATGGCAACAGCGATTTGGCTACCTGTGTTTACCTTTCCATGCTGTAAGTTTTTAGAACTCATATTCGTTCTTTTTTAGCATTTTGCTTACCGCCATTTTTAACTACAGAGAACATTAGCGAGATATCTGGAACACTCAGTAAATGATGATTAAGTCGAGCAGATTTGTCTCCATGGTATCGTTATTAGGAAATTCGGGAAAGAAACAACTTTGCTAACGAGGGGCGATTTAAAAGGGAACAGCCATAGAAGTGGAAATACAGTCCCATCACAGAGAAATCGGCGGCCCAAAACGAGCAATTAATCTGAATTATCGAACAAATCAGGGAAGATTCCTTTTAATTTTGCCATCAATGTTTTGAAAGAGCCATGTTTCTTCCGATAAAAAGGTATTTTTGTTTTCTTTCCCAGGAAACGTTCAACGTTTAAACGATGAAATCATTTTATCGCCAAAATGATGCGAAGTAAAGTATACAAAAATATATTCCCATAAGTAAAATTATTTGAACGAAAGAAGAATGTGAATTTTGAAAATAATTATTTTGTTTGAGTCTCAGTCATAGCTTCACAAATGGAAGTTGTTTTTATAACTATAATATCCAAAAGCTGACGAAATATTAATGATTTTTAACATATTTCTAAATAAAAGGTTTCAATGACAAGAATTAAAATTGATGTGACTCCTGGAAATAAGGTGACTCAGAAAAAAATATAATATAGGAATTTAATTCGAAAATACCGGGTGCCCAAAAAGTTCCCGTACTGATGATTTGTGAATTTATTTTACAAAAACAACAGGTTTAAAAAGAATTATTTTTATGAAAATGATAAAAAGCACTTTTAATGTAACTAAAGAAAAAATACTGAACTTACATTTATAATAAATGTTCAAAATGTCCATCTCTTTCTTGGAGACAAAGCTGAAATCGTTTGCGCATGTTTTTCGAAACGCGTTGTAACATGCTAGGAGTGATTTCTTGTATCCTTTGGGTAATTGCGATTTCCAAATCATGTATTGTTTGAGGATCACCTTCATAAACTTTGTCCTTTAAATATCCTCACAGAAAAAAGTCCGGCATGGTCAGATCAGGGGATCGAGGTGGCCAAAGATTTTTTTGAGATAAGTCGATCGCCGAAAAGAGTTCCAAGCATGTCCATGGTTTCATTACTCGTATGGCAAAATTTAATATACTTGAAAAAAAATAGTGGACGATGATTTTTTTAAAATTTGGTGTACGGGAACTTTTTGGACACCCTGTATTTCAAAACCTTAAGAAATGTTTGTTAATTAAACATCGTGAAAGGAAACATGTCATAATTGTTTTTTGTTTCCATGACACTTTGCTTTTGCATTTCTTAAAGAAAAATATATTACTTTCTATCATTCATTTCGTTTGGTTGCAGCTATATATCTAATACTAAAAGATGTAAGAAGTTGGATTAAACCATTACGTAATAAAATATCATATAATACAAAATTATGTTATTTTATTATATAACATCATATAATTATAAATGGCATGTAAACACTCAGAAACTTACCAACAGTCAAAATTATACTATGCAATTTATTCAAGTCAAGGGGGTTTATTTTGGGAGCACTCTAGCTCATACTTGAGAGAATATAGCAGCACAAGAAATTTTCAATATTTTATATCAAATGTTTCAGTATTCCACTGAAGTATAGCTGACCACTTCGTCATCCGTAACGCGTATAGAGTGTTCGATAAGTGTCTGAAAATGGGGATTGAGAGAAGAAATTAGACTGCAATGGTTTGACAGATGGTATATGTCCAAAAAAGGAAGAGTAACTTACGATTTTATTCCTAATCCAGATATAAAAAAATGGAAGATACTATCCATTGGTAATCAAAATTATATCAGGACATGGATTTCCTGCATATTTCCAAAAATTTGGATAAATGCAGGAAAATGAATGCATTCCAATTATACGCAAAATAATTAGTAAAATATCCTTTTATCTGTGAAATTTTAAAATTTATATGATTTTTTTTAAAAAAAAAATTTCGAACTTATTCGAATAAAAAAAATTTCGAACTTCAAGTAACTTTTTTTCTACGTGCATCGTTTTTTTAATCTGATGACGTAAATTAAGTATTCAGCTCCTCAATAATATTATCTTGGTCTAAATTTCCTTAAAAATTGTTCGTTCAGTATTTATTGAAAAATACTATAAACTCTAGTGAGTTTTACTTCAAAAAATAATTTTATTGTAATTATTTTTTAACTAAAAATTTTCATTTATACTAAGTTAAAAATACAGTAAAAAAATTTGAAAAGTTAAAAATTAAAGAATATTTTAACTCTAAAATTCATAATTTTAAATAGAATTTATATCACAATTAAAGTATATTATATTTTTAGAAAACATCTATGAAATTGCAACAATTCAAAATGATTCAGCCTAAAGTCACTACATAATTCAGCTCTAATAAATCTATCGAAGAAGTATTAGAAATATATAATTTTGGAAAATAGAAAGGTAACATTTCCCCTTTATAGTTATTATTAATAGCTTGTGACGTCCAGTAACAAAAGAATATTTCATGAAATATATATTATTTTATAAATTATTTAATCAATAGTTAAATTTATTCCTAGTGAATTATAACGTGTTTGTCTTGCTTGTATAAATTATTAAATGTAATCTTGTAATCCTCTGAGTCTGGAAAGATGTATAACTGAAATAAACCCATAATTAAATACAATCCATCTAATTTAATTAATCAGCAAAATTTGTAATTGCTAAGAGCAGATTCCAAATGCATTGCAATTTCTGAATCTTCTTTGAATGAATATTATTCGGAGAAATAAAATACTATCGAGGATTGCCTCTTTCTAATTAAGTAACTTTGATCTTTAATAATTCGACTGTAATATGATTAATTTCTGAAAGGAAGACAAACCTTTCAGTTCATAACTATAATCTTTTAATAATATTCAGAAATAAAATACTGAGTGCTCTTGTTTTCTGAAGATATTCATTTGTGAAATATATTTGATTTTTTTAAAAAAATTCGCTATATTTAATACATTATAATTTTGACCTTAAAATTTCTAAAACAATATCATTTTCGTAGTTAGTTAAATTGTTAACTTCATTTGCAAGTATGGCACACATTAATCATTGACTGTACATTAGTAGATGAATAATTACAACTAGTAATGTATAAAACTGACATTAGCAATTGACCCTACTTTAACAGTTGAATAGAATAATATAAACACTTTTCACATTTAATATCGATTTAATGGCTTACTCATAACTTAATAATCATTATTTCTTCAATAAATATTTCAATCAATATTATTATATTATTCAATCAAAACTTCAATCAATATTTATATATAAAATTGTTCAGAGACATTAAAACCATTATAGTTATGACATGAAACAGGTTCTATTTATGGTATTTTTGGATTTTTCTCATTTTAGTTAAGTTCTATGATATAACGATACTAATAAAGAGGTTTAAATAACTTCTTTCAAATTCCAAGTTAACTTTTTAGACAATGTAATTTCGCTTTTTTATTCTTTATGTAATTTTCTCAGTTAATGCACAGGAAATTTATTCTTTTGTTTTCAACAGTATACATGCCAAACTATTAAATACAGATAAAATTATTAAAAAAAAATAGTACGAATTTCATTTCAAAAGTTAAAAGAATTCCGGGATGTTATCCACATGTTGGAAAAATTTCCGTTTAACCCTCTATGAGCCCGTGTAACTTTCAGGTCACATTTTAATTTATCGTTTTACAAAATAATTATAGCTTTTTCATGAGATGGCGCATAAATCTCAATTCTCTGAGGTTGCAAACACAACCAGTACTAGTATTCACGACCACTTCTAGGCTCATCAACCCGAAATAGCAATACATTTGCTGTGCAAACTGTTGGCAGTAAAGCTACTAACAAAACCATTTAATTCAATTGAAATTATTTTTGCTTTTGTCAGTGATTACCAAACTATGTTTTGGATGCACTTACATTTATGCCTTACACAAAGTGCAAATTGTTTTATGGATTTTCACATATGAGCTATTATACACAGAAGTGCACATTTTATACGCCGGTGAGACTTGAAAGTCACAAAATGATTATAACGTAATAAAATTGTTTACACACAAAAGTTTGTTTTCATTTTCATATATAGGTTTATAATTTCTGATTTTTCGTTCCCACAATATTTTTTGTTGTTAAAACAAAAATTTGGCCCATAGAGGGTTAATTTGAATAAACGTTAATAAAGGAGCTATTTTCGCTATACTGTTTTGCTAATAAAATTTATAATACATGTTTTGGAAGCTGGCATCATTAGTTTTTCTATAATTTTTTCACTCAAAACACTCATGATAGTATAAAAATTATAGTATTACTGAAACAGGATAGTATTACCGAAACAGGATAATTAATTTTTCTTTTCATTTAGTCTCTAACTCTCATTCGGGCGCAACTCAAATATGAGGATGTAAATTATTGACGGGGAAGAGCGGATCCCCACCATCCAGGATGCTGAAATGATGTGAGGTCGGTTACTCCCTACCGATGATGGGACATACCTTTCGTGGAATGGCTTTCATAATGACCGATGTTGACTTTTAAGACTCAATATCAGTTCCCACCAATGCTGTGGTTGAGGTCCAGTCATTGAGATTTATCCGTTCGTCTTATCAGTTTATCAAAAATATGAGTAAACTAGCTCAAAGTTTTACTTCTGGAAAACAAAGGGATGTCTGTATATTTATTTATTTGAAATTCGTCTAAATATTAATATTTCATGGTTAAAAAATCAAGTAACCAAATGTGTATTAACCCGGCAGGACGGGCGCGGGGTGTTTCGACTCCCCACGCCCAAAAATATTCATCTGCTGTCTGTCTCTATAAACCGAAATGGTCTGGTCCCTCAGTACCTGCCTCTTAAGTCACTTCACATGCATAGAGTCCGAAAACGGCGAATTCGGACTCCATTTTAGTCTTATAGAAGGATTTTGGGGTCTGCAGACACCCCGTGGGCGCGTTCGTGTTAGTATTTTTCAACGCGAAATCATGGCTTGTTCCAGTCGTTCTGTTCAGTCTTTTCCTCGTTTGACGTATAGGCAAGAAATACAGACTTAAGGAGATGTCAGAGGAGATTTCGTCAGATGAAAGGAATATCGAAAAAGAATTAAACGATTCAAATAATGATGACATATTCAGTGATCAACAGTCTGAATTAGAAAAAGAATGAGATTCTTCAGAGGAAGTTTGCGACAACACTAGCTTTCTTATCGGAAAAGGTATAAAGAAAGCTGAGTCACGGAAGATGCTATTTGTGTCTAAGAAACACAGATATTAAATCGAAAACCATGTGTGTCATGTGCGACAAAAATATATGTCGAGGATACTCAGAAATTGAAGATGTATGTAATAACTACAAAAATCTAAAGTTTCAGATCCATATACACCTAAATTATTAAGAAAATTGATTATCATCAGTATTTAAATTTACAATAATGTATAATTTTTATTATAATAAAAATTGTAAAGAAAAATCAGTAAGTGCTGAAGGGGAAAATTTCCGTTTTTCGAACTGAGACAAAAACGGTAAGCGCTTTTAATTTATTCATTAATAATTTTGAAAATTACGATAATTTAATATATTAGTTTTCATTTTTCTTCCAAAAAAGTGTAATTATCATAATTTTTCTTAGGAATTCAAATCTTTAAAAAATTTCGCATTTATACCATTTAATATGTTTGGGGTGTGCGGACACCCCACGCCCGTTCTCGTGTTAGGTTTCGAGGCACCCGTCCTGCCGGGTTAATAGAAAGTTTCATTTGAAATTTTAAGATTTATTTAAAAATATGTTTTGGGGCATAATTTAATCGGACGTGACAATTTAAAATATGGCTAAGTAAAAAATTATGATTGATTCTGCAATTATAAATTTTTAACAATTGTAATTAAAAAATTTATAACATTCTTTTATTGCTGACATAAATAATAATAATGGCTTTCATTTATATTGATTCTCTAAATTTAACTTATAAGTTGATCTACCATAATTAGGCATTTATATAACCTATATAAACTCTCTATGTTGGCAATGAATTTTGATTTAAAAAAACGCTTACTCAAACTAAAATTTAACAATGATAATAAATTTAGATATTCTGCCTCTAAAAAAGGAAGCCATAAATAATATTGTCGGTGGAGCAGAAAATGAAATCATTTGTTCCCACTTCATGTTCCCGCGAGTGTTAATCTTTATTAACATTTGGCAGCCCCCCCCCCCTGCAAAATGAATAGACCCAAATCATTTGCCGGCACGTTACAATGCCATCAATATTCCGAGCGATATATTCATGGCATGAATACTGCATGGGGCGTTGAATGCGAAGATAAATAAGAACCGAAAAGCCTGAATGCATTATTTGGAAACATTCCCCCTTCATTCTTCCTCTTTCTGCTTACACTCTCCAGAGCTGACATAAAGTTGTGAGTCCTCCAAAAACATTTTTTATCCCACCGTCGCAAAAAGTTAGCAGCGCGTGAAACTAAAAACTCTACTTAAAGCCATGCGTGAGCGGTGTAAGAAACTCGGAAAACGCCCCGGAAAATACAAAAATGCTGAAATCATTTTACAAGACATTAAGTTAATACCCGCCATAAAAAGGCATAATTTAAGAATGCATTTGTCAGTTTATTTGGGTGTGTAAAAAATGTCTGTGAGGTGGCAAGTTGTTCAAATAAAAAGAGAATAACTGTGTGTTTTTTTAAAAAAATATCTGAAGAATTTAAATCTAGTTCATATTTTATAGGCATATTTTCTCATTCTTTAACATAATGCGTTTTTCATCGTATGGATTTCGACTTCTTTTATTACGAAAAAAACATCTCATCGCATCATAATTTATCAATTCAAATAAATCAGAATACAAAATATATTTCTTGTCTGAGTTTTTTTACCCAGTAAAATCTGAACATAAAAATTTTATTAAAGGATTCGGAATTTTCTCTATTTTTCATATATGAACGTTTTTTTTCGTCAAATCGATTTTGTTTTGTTTTAGAACCGAATTCTTATGCTATAAGTTATCCGAATTTAAATTTAAATTTTTCACTGACAAGTAACGATTAGTTCAAGATCTTTCAAAAATAATGCATCTGGTTTAATGTTTTTTTAAACATTGTGAAGATATTTAGCTATATCATATTTTAAAATACTTCAAAAAAATTTCACATTTTACAAATTCATTTTTTATTTTCGTTTTTTATTCAGCAATCGATAGCTTAAACCATGAAAAATTCTTTCCTTTTATCGGTTCTTAATTTTTATCAGTGCAATAACATTCAAATAATTGTATATGCGTCTAGTAATCAAACCTTTAATCGTTGCGTTCTCCCGTCACATGGATAAAAGATTTTAACTGGTTGTTTTAACTAAATTTAATATCTCAAATGCAGCGATTTCACAATATTGTAATCCAACACAAAAATTGTTCGCGTTCATCAAACAACTAGATCAGTCTATAGATTCATAATTAAATTCGGACAAAAAGGAAACTAACATTTTAATAAATACAGAAAACTCATTAGTTTAATAATGGTATCGATTCCATATGCATTATATATTTCCGTTGTTGCTGTTACTTATGGCACTTGCCTTGGGCAAACCCCCTGCTAATACAGCAGCAGATTTAAGCCGAAAAAAGCGTCTCTTGTTTTTGAAATAGCGCCAACTAGGGCCAAGAGTACTACGTTAGCTACACACGCGCCACATTCACTTGCACAGCCCCTTTTTAGAGGGGGGCACATTCACTCATCTTACAGATAGCACACAGAAGAACAACCATGCACGAACCGGGACTCGAACCCGGAACTTCCAGTACACGAGGAAGACACGCTTCCTCTATACCAGAAAGCCGGCTTATATTGTTTCGTAAACACATTAATTACACACACCAATTTTAATGAACAAAAAACGAAGGCGTGGCTATGCTACACCAAATGCATTGTGAACACATGCATATTGCAATATAAAATTGCAGTGAAAACAATTTTAAAATACATTTTATTCATTTCTTTAAAAATTTAAGTATTTAAAAGTAAGTGACACACTATAAAACTTATCATATTTAATGTAAAAGCTTATTGATTGTAAAAAAGGAAGATATTAGAGAGATGATTTTCTCCTACTAGATCGTTAAGAGTATAAAATAGTATTAAAAATGATCAAAGTTGGAATTTAAAAATTGCGCACTTGGTTAAAATATGCACAACTGAATAGTATTTCTACAAATTGACATGGTTTCACCAAAATGCAAATGCTTATGTGTAAAAAGTGTATGCCCAATTCAAAGACAATTCAAAATAAAGTCCTTTATATTAACTGAAGCACTAGACATTTGTTTCTCTAGAAACTAAATACCAACCATCGGAGATATTAAAAAATTAGATTCATAGTATTAACAAAAACAAATATAAAAAATTACTTTATCATTTATCCATAAGAAAAATAGTTAACACCTTGACTACCTCAGATATCACCGTAACCTTGGGCCTAATAGAAATTATCTTTTAGGACCATAAAAGCTCAGACACAAAAAATAGAAATCAAAATTACAATTAACTAGATGTTTTAGAATTTAAATTTTTTACCATTGATTGTAATTGAAAAGTGTTCTCAAAACTGAACTGATACGTATTACGATTCAGACTTGCCGATAGCTTTTAAAAAATTATAAAATATTTCGAAGATATTTAGATCAATATAAAGCAGTAAATGTTTAGATCCAAAAGAACCTTATTAATTAAAGAAAATCTCAGCACATTTGTGACATATATTTTTATTGAATTACATTAAAATATTAATTTATTCTAAGATTCCATGTAAGCTTATTCAGTTTCTACCTCATACATCTTACAACACATTCTTCCTATATAT